>PVJO010017947.1:0-37922 GCA_004026905.1 Hystrix cristata | reverse complement strand
TCACTTTACTTTGCGGCCGGCTGCGAGTCCGCCACGCCAGCCCCGCCGCCTCGGACCCAGCGGACTATAGACTGAAACCTCTGCAGACTGTGAGCTAATAAACCTTTCTTCCCCTAACTTTGGGTGTCGGGTATTCTGTCCCAACAACGAGAGAAAAGTAACTAAAACAATCCCCAAATTATTATTTTCCAGTGTCTGATTTCTGAATCCAAGAGAGCTTGGTCTGTTGCTGCTTACTGCTCCTCCATCTTCCTGGAAGTCTTAGAGGTCTTACATTGAATCTGAAAAATGAGAGTATACGGTCTAATTACATTAAATCAGTCAAAAAGTGCTTTTGAAATTAGCTTTATTCTGTTCATTTAGGAGGTCAAATAGTAAATTTATTCTTAGTTCTCTTGTATCATATATTTTAATTTTCCATAGAAAAACACACTGCATACTTCTGGAAACTTTTATGAATTGAGATCATTTGTAGAATTCTGAGGCATTTTCTATGTGAAATGACAAAGTAACATAGGCTGTTGCTCCACATAAATTATTAATTCTTCAGGGCTGGGGATTTAGCTCAGTGGTTAAAGTGCCTGCCTTGCAAGCACAAGGACCCGAGTTTGATCCCCAGCACCAAAAAAAAAAAAAAAAAAAAAAAAAAAAAAAAAAAAATTTTATAAAAAAAAAAAAAAAAAAAAAAAAAAAAAAAAAAAAAAAAAAAAAAAAAAAAAAAAAAAAAAAAAAAAAAAAATTCTTCAAGGTTCATAAATTATAACACTATAAACCTGCAAGAAAATAAAATACTTAAAACTTTATTAGGTGAAAGTTTGTAAAACAAAGGAAAAATAGGAAAGTATCAATAATGGTTGCCTCTGAATTAAAGAATAACAATATGAAGAGATTTAGGGTCACATCACAAATTCACAGGTGATGATCATCCACTCAGGACCATTTAGTGTTAGCATACAATATCACTTTATGCAAGTCATGATCCAGATGATAGCCTCCGGGTGAGATTACACAAAAAGTACCTAATTTCTGAGGACAGAATCCTAAAATTTATATTTAGACCTAAAATTTTTGAAGTAAGATTTGGCTACCAGCCATGGCCATTTTGAACTTTGAGGAGGACATTGCTTTAAGATTTCCTGGGAATTCATTTAACTAAAATACCCTCAAGGTATTGATGTGGAATCAGAGACAGAAAGTCAGTAGCTCCTTTCTCAATCCTTCCTCATTTCTGGAGCATCACCTTATATTTTTGTTCTGCACAGTCTTATATTTTTAAAGAGGTACTTTTAAAAAATTTAATGGTGTTTTCATCACTTTAAGCTAATTTCCTAAGAAAATGAAATGGTATAAGGTCCCATAATTTTAGAACTATAAAATCCTATGAATACCATTTATTTGATTTGATGATATAAAGCTCAATAAAAGACATATTTTCTTAAAGTTACTATGTATTAACTTAATGATAGGTACAGTTTTATCTAGATTTATTTTCATTTTCATTTTTGACAATAGTTTTAGAAGAGTTTTAAGTTCTGTTTTTGATTGTTTCTTTCTTTCCTTTCTTGTAAATAAAATATTCATAGAAATACATTTATATGTATATAGACAGAAATATATTTATGTGCATATATAGAGTACCTAATGAAAAAATACAATGTATATATTATAGTAGTAAGAAACCAAGTGAACTTAATAAACAGAACTCTAATTAGCTCCTAGTGTCTCTTAAATCTATGAGAAATAGGGATACAATATGAGTAACCAATTTACTAGTGAGTAGCATTAGGGAAAATCATTCTTTTTCCTCTCAAGAACTAATTTTAGTAAAAAGCATTGTGTTAAATGCCAACTGTGAGTTCTGTAAAGTCAAAGATTAATTTTCATGAATTTTTTAATTCTCTAAGAATAACGAAATCCAAATCTGATGCCTAATATACCATAAAAATTCAAAATTGAATTTAATTTGAATGTAAAAGAAATTTTAGAAGATTGAACACATTGCAATTGACTAAATATTTTATCGTAGCATTGAATTGCATGATTCTTTTCAGCCAGCCATATAACACTGCCTATTTAAGCCATGTCAAATGGTTAAAATTGTCTTTTAAATATTGCTTTGAAATACACAGTTATCAAATATAGATTTCATTAATGACTTGATCGTAAAGTTGTATATGCCAATGTTAAGAAACCAGTTAATGGGTATTTATATTTTCTTACTGTGTTAAATGAATATTGTGTTTTCATCATGGGTATTCACTTAAAATTGTAGGTACAGTACCTCCCATTGCAGATTGTTATTAGATATAAAATATGTAGACACAATCGTGTTATGTGGTGTAAGGATGGTATGATATGATATTCGTGATATGAATTTGAATTGATTTGCTTATAAGAGTTTTGTCTGTTTGTATTAATAGACAATATTTTTAAATTGACAATAAAAAATTACTATGTAGGGTAAGATGACTATTATTTGACTTCATTTGGGCATATTTGGTTCTTTCTTTTATGTCATTTCAATCTGCATTAAAAGAAAACATGAAAACAAATATAAATATGTTTACAAGTGAGTAAAATGTTTAGATCAAGAAAGAATATGAGGCCCTGGATCTGGTATAATGCTACCACACTTTGCATTTTCATAGCTTGTCAGACTTAATTGGCACACCTGTCTGTCTTCTCATTGCTCTTTTCAATGGGCTCTTGTGGAAGTACTTCCTTCCAGAGGAGATATGTTTCTAATGCACACACAGAGTAGCTATGCTGGAACTGGGTCTGCGACTTTGCAGCCCTGTGGAAACTATTTTAAGGGAAAAACTTGCTTCTTATTGAGTAATGCCTATATATGCCTTATTTTGCTTTCCTTTCAAAATATTTTTCAAGAAATATTTTTTTCCATTTTTATTTCAGAAAATATAGTAAATTTGTTATTTCTCTATCTTGACCCAAATCTTTCCAAAAGAAGAAAAATCAAAGGGTCTCCTACAAGTAATGATGTCAGTGATTAATATGAAAAGTTAGTTTTCAGGTAAATTGAAAAACATGAATATAAATAATTCCTTCTTTGGTTGATAAAAATTTATGATACCTGAATTTCTCCAAGCTAAACATTAAATACTAACAACAAAGTAAATCAGTAAGTGGACAATGTATATTTTCAGATTGAGACTCACTACCTAATTCTGGCTGGGCTTGAATTAATTATGTACTTCAGGTGAGCTTCAAACTCACGGCTATCCTCCTGCTTCAGCCTCCCAAATTGTAATACCAGCCTCTGGCATCACAGGCATGTGCCATAACACCTGGATACTCATTCATTCTATATTATATATAAAACTATGAATTCAAAAGCAATGTCCTTCCTCATTTCCTTCTTACATCAAATATTGATATGAGAAAACAATTTTCCAAGCCACTTAAATTATTCATCAATTTATTTCTCAGATTCCCTCTCCATCCTTTCTCTAAGTGAAAATGCTGTTTATTGTAGTTAGGCTTCTAAGTCAGAGGAAAATAAATTCATAATAATCTCTCTTTTTTTCATTTTTTTTTCTCCATTGCGCATTTTGTAAAGAAGCAGTCTACTGATCATGGCTTCTCATCATTTTATATGAAGAATAAAAACAATATTTATTGCATCTCCCTTCATTCATCCTATTTATGGCAAGAAAAATCTTCTCTTTTAAATAAACTTTGCTGCCTATTGAGATCCACAGTGTTACGAATAAGCATTTTAATATAAGTAATGGAATATTATGATAATATAGTACTTTGAATAATGATTGAGTATGATGTATCCAGTTATAAAGACAAGAAAAGGTGTGCATATTTTTATAGTAAGTCTACTAAAATGCAATAAAGTAGCTACGAACAGTTAGTACTGTTGTTTATTTTATAATGCAGTATCTAAGCATAAATGGCATAAAGTGCCACTGATTACAAATGAGTATCTTTATTCAAACATTTTGAAAGTGCTTATTTTGTGATACATATGTTAAAAATATTACAGCAGTTGTTATATACAAGTCATCCATATGGTGTTCATATAGATATAATAATTCAACATCATCTCTTCAAACTAAATATAATTTTTCTTAGAAAACCAAAAAATACTTTCATTATTTGGTTTGGCTGTTACCCTGAGGCTCACATGTCTGGCAGAGTTAGTTATACATTAAAATTTGCCTACAAATGGAGCATGATTTAAAGTGTTTGGAATCAAATACATTCTAGGCAATGTGGTCAGATATGTGCTGCACCATATCTGCTTCTAAAGGGAAGAAAATGTCCAAATGGGAAAAGGAACAAGGGAGGGGGAAAGGAACAGAGGGACAAGAGAAATAAGAAATGGAAGGAAAAAATGGAAACAAAGTTTTTGTAAATGGGGAGGGAGGAGGGGATGAGGCGGGGAATGGGAAAAAAAGAAGCAACAAGATATATCATGTACAGGTACAAATCCCTTATGATGAATGTTATCACTATGTACATCTAAAATGTACCATTAAAATAAAATTTTAAGAAAAAAAGCAAATAAGGAACAAAGCTACTTGCTGTCCTCTCATTTTTGATAGACTTGGGATGACTCTGAGTTCATAATACAAGACGAGTGCATCCTTCACCAATTCCTTATTTCAGTTGCTTTCATTTATATTTAAAGTCAGCAAATTGTCATTGGATTCAAGGATTGATATTGAATAGTTTGTCAATTAGGAAGTAGTAAGTCACAGGGAAATGACTTGTTAAGTCAGGGAAACATGGCACGAAAGTTTTGCTCTCTGTCTAATAACTGGTCACCCACTCAGAAAAACTTAACTTCAGTGAGTCTGTTTCTTGAGACAAATGCTTATTCTAAACATAAAATGTGTTAATTCAGGAACTTCCTACAGGAATTGCATGCAAACCTGTATCTGGAGTTTTGCATCTGGTAAAGTCCTTTATACTTCATTAAAGTATGGCACTCAATAAGGTGTTGTTTATAAAATGATATTCCTTTTTGAATTCAAGGATGCTATGCCCAAGTCCTACATCAGTTCTCACTTATAGAAGACTAAAACCTTAGCATGTGTATCAGTCAGTGCTTAGGAGAAAAACGGATTTAATGCAGGTTATACAAATATATAAGAATTTACAAGATTAATTTAAAATGGACACACACAGAGTCAGAAGTGGAAGATGCAAAAGGTCTGTCTGCACACTGGAGATCTGAAGAATCCAGTCAAAGGCCTGAGCTCAGTGTAGTATCCCAGGTGAGCTGATGTCAGGAGGCTGACAGGTCTGCATAGGAGGCTAAAGAGTCCACAGTGGAAGTCAGGAAATTACGTCCAAGGTGAAGGTGAAGACGGTACACCCCCAAAGAAACAGAAGAAATCCTTCCTTCATTGTTTCCCTTTTATCCCATTCTGGTGATAATCCTCCCCGGGGTGGGTCTTTGAAACCCACAACTACTCTGAGCCAATTTACTCCAGCATTTCTTACTCAAGTTGACACAATTAGTTAACTATCACATTATCAGACTAAGATTGATATAAAAACAACTTCAATTCTGTTTCTCACCTCAATTCATCTGACTTTATTCCAGGGACAATAAATATTGCATATGACTGATGTAACTGGAATTTCACGGAAAGATATTATTCCAAGGAACTGCATTTTCTACAATAGTTTGCTGAAAGTACCCAATAACCAAGCTGAATTCTTGACATGCCAATGAAACTATACTTAAAACAGAAAATTTTACTCACAAGTACATCAATTTTTCTTTCTAAATGATGTGGTAACATTGGGAAATTCTTAACTACCTTACATTTCATGCTTGTTTTAGTATTAAAGCACCTCGTTTTATTTCACCAGTAAATTTTACCTTCTCATAGGCTAGAAAGCTGTTTCTTCCACATCTTAGGCTGTAGACACTTTCCACCACTAATGATTAACTTTGCATTTGTTTGAAATGCAGTATTTACTATGAACAGAGATTCTGGTTTCAGATGAGTTGCATTCAACTCCTGATTTTTCTTCTATTCTAAATGGATAAATTTGGACAAGTTACTTCATTTTCTGTGCTTCAGTTTCAGTGCTTAATTAAGCCAGAGAGATAGATGAGAATGGAGTGAAGATCACCCTTTTATCTTTCTCTGGCATTTATCTCTACAGCTCCAATGCTATTCTATAGGACAGACAACATAATTTTTCCCCCAAAAAAGCTGTTAATTCAACTTCTTTTTCAGTATATCTTAAAAAGTGGGAAAAGTTGGGGTTGGGGTTGGGGACTTAGCTCAGTGGTAGAGCACTTGCCTAGTGAGCACAAGGCCCTGAGTTCAATCTCCAGCACCCAGAAAAAAGAGGGAAAGGTAATACAACATTTTAGGTCCTTTCTGGGGAAGAGTTAAGGTTAGCACGTGGCTGACTACATTGCCTAAAATAGATTAATTCCAACATTGCCATTCTTTGAGCCTCAAAATTCCTTTCCTGATAATATACTACAGAAATTCCAGCTGTTGTATTTTAATAACTCCAGGTCACTACTGGGAGCAGACTTTATTAAATTAACCAAAAAGACTATTTGCACTACTTCCAACCGATCATACTAGCACTTGGAATAAAACAAAAAACAAAACAAAACAAAACAAAACAAACAAACAAACAAACAAAAAAACCCAAAAAACCCCCCCCAAAAAACTATGTAAGTTTGTAGGACACTCTCAGATCTCAGAGACGTGTCAAAGACTGTTCCCTGTTTCTCACGAAATCCCGAGGTAGCTGAGAAAGCGCTCAGCCACAGGGTTAAAAGTAACCCTAGAGAGCCTGTGAGACTGGACACTGTCCGGAACACCAAGCTCCTTGAAGAGGTCTTGTGCTTCCCACGGAACGTTTAGAGTATTCTGCTGGCCAGATGATACCCTAACTGTTGAATGCTTTGTTAGCCGTTTCTAGCTCAAGGTCTTGCTGTGCTCCTCCCTTGACTTACGTCCTCCCTCGATTATGTTCTGCACGTAGTACGCACAGACCGTGCTCTATAAAGGAAGTAGCCTTAGAATCCAGCTGTCTGGTCCCCTGTGCCCCGCTGTTCTATACATTCATTTTCTCAGCCTAACTACTCGCCTCCGTACCCGGACCCGAGAGGCCCACATAAGTTCACTTACGCCAATGAATTTTTTCCAACTGAAGATAGATTTCACCTTTGCCTAATTTCCATTCCATTACATGAGCAATTTTATCTTGTTTAGATTTACTGGAATACTCTTTCAGTTCTTTGGCAGATAAACCACCGTCATACTCTACTACTTCTTTAGGTTGAAATGACTTAGTGCTACACGATAGGTGGCAGTGGAGCTTAATAAGGTAGCTATTTCCCTATTCTGAGTTTCTTATGTAGAAACGAAATGGTTTTATAAAAGGTAGTGTTGGTAGTTCATGAATTCTTGAAGGTTATCTTTTCTAGAACCCATCAGTATATGCTGAATGAATCTACTGTCTGTCCTAAGGTTCCATTAATTCTGTACAGGTGCCATTATGCTGTCACAAGTTAAAAGGACGACTTAGAAAATGTTTTAAGTATTGTGAGCTCTATGGTCTCCATTGGAGTAACTCACCTCTGCCAAGTCTATAATAGTATCATAAAAGCAACCACAAACATCGAAGCCAATAACATTTCACTTATAAAAATAAAGAAAAATGAAACAAAAACAGTTGGGATCCAAAGAATCAGTTTGTCAGCCCCTTTCTTAGCATATGAAATTGGGCAGGATTTTTTCTTTATTTTTTTTTTTAATTTGGAACGGCAACTCTTTGACCCTTACAATTAGATAACATCTCAGTCCTCAGCTCTATCTACCTGATTACTATAGGGGTATAGAAATTACTTCAAAGCTACTTTGGAAGTCTTCTGATCCTCCACACAGGTTATAATATGTGTCATTATAACTTTTCAGTTTTCTTTTCTCCTGTATGTGTTCTCTGGGAATGTCAGAGGATGTTGTCTTTGTATTTATCTTTGTTATTATGGCACCCAATTGGCACAACAATTTAAATTCTTAACATCTATCCCTCCTGCATTTCATTCTTGATTATAGCAGGGATGATATGAATAATCATGAGGCAAGTTTTTTTGCAAGATTTACATGTGCTGGATTTTCCCCTGCAAAAGGATTATCCCCAAGCTGCTCATATATGTGAACAAACTAAAGCAGACTTACCTTTTGAAAATTTGTGACATATAACCTCTTTTGATAACAAAGACTGTATCAATCAAAATCAAAGCAGATAGCAAATAAGGTAAACAAAGATAACACCAGAATGACGGGATAAAAATCTCTTCCCAAAGAGGTGGAAAGTATATAATGAAGCATAGTGTGCCCTTTGGTAAAGGTTTCTCTCATGTAAAATGCATTGATATATAATTATTTCAGTTTCAGAAGTCAAGCTGATTTTCTCTGATACTTGCATAATCTTGGGCTACAGTATACTGACTTCCCACACAGACATTATATACCACTGAATATGCTGGTGGAAATAGATGGCAAATTACAAACACTGGTAACAATTTTTCATGGGATTTTTACTACTAAAAGCATTATATTTGTTTGAAGGAAATCTTGATAAAATTTTATCATTTTTTTTAAATTGCATGGTAATTTTTGAAGGGGAAGGAGAAGAGAAGATAGAGAATAAAGACCAACAACTGTTTTAAACAATTAGAAATGAAACCCATATTGTGCAAAAGCTTAGAAAACATACATAATTATATCTAGTTTTATAATAGTTTTTAACTAGCTAGAGTTATTCCACTTCAAATGCTTTGTTTGAAATACTGAGAGTTGAAAATCATGTTTGCAGCTACATACATACCAAACGGTCAATCCTACACGCAAAACAGGAAGTATAATCCATAGTTCACACTTCACAGTCTTGAGAAATCTGCAATGATTATTTGGAATGACTATTATTCACTTGTCTTAATGATCTAGCACACACTAAAGGATGCAAATAGCAGTATACAACAACTTGCTCTCTAAATTTATGGGATCATCACACTGAAATATTTCATTTTGGCCTTTGATTATGATGTGATATAAAACTACCATGAATGTTTAAATTAAAAAACAAATTATATTTGGCATTAGTTCCACTTAAAATACACCTTATCCCTTGTTTCAATGATACTTATTCCCTTTTTCTTGCCACTTTCTGAAGATGTTCTGAAAGTCCTCTTTCAGGTCTATAGTTGTACTGTACTGCTCAGTATCCTGAACCAATTTTGAAAGTTTACCTTTTGCAGTCATTTTGAGTTTGGGGAAAAGCTAGGAGTTTCATAGTGTCAGGTTTGCTGAATGAGGCTGGTGAGGAGGAACTAATGTCTGTTGGAGCCTGCCTTTCCATTATCCTTGGCAGCAGCATTCACCATATTTTTTGAATAACACCTTGCAAAGACACTCACAAAAGAGGATTTCCAGAGCTACTGCAGAAAGTGGAAAGAACAGAATTTTTTGAGACAAGGGTGAGACAAGGGGTTAATTGCAACAGGTTTTTACTGTAATAATCTTTCACTTATAAGTTCAAAATATATTTTGATTCTCCCTTGTAAACATTATTTTTCCATTAAAATTAACTTTTATGTTAACTGTCAAGGTGACTTATAACCATTTATATTTTACCAATCTTTAGTTGCTTAATATAAGATTTTGATGTATATAATACTATTCCCTACACTTAGAATTATTTTTCTTGTATACAGTCAGATATTTTATGTTACTTATTTTGTCTTGGCTACCATTAGAACTGACTAAAGAATATATTTTAACTTCTACATGATATCATTTAATGTTGATGATTCTTAATTCTACTCTCTTTTAGTCAAAACAGAAGAAATTAAAATGCCAAAAAAAGAAGTTAATACTTTAGCATTCTTAGACACTGTTAAAGTCAGTAAGAATGGAAAAGAGAAGTGGGAAGAATTAAAAAAAAAAATTCAGCTGTAGGGGATATTCACATCTACAATTAGAAAAATGCATTTGCTAGAAGATCTATAAGTGCAGCAGAATTCACCAATGATTTCAGTGTAATTCATTCCTTTTATATTTAAATATTTGAACATTACAAGAGGTAAGATCATAAATACAATTAACATTTTTCTAAAAACTGAATAGCTGGTAGAAATATATTTTTATACCAATGTCCTTTTTATCTTGTAAGAGAATTTTAATGTTCCTTTTGCTCGCAGTAGTTTTTTCTCTCCTTTCATGAATGTTTGGCTCATGGTTCATTTTTCTGATGTCCAGTTGTAGCAGATTTGGGTCAGGGTCACATTACTTTTTCCTATTACTAAAGTTACTTCCACTCAGCTCCCATCCTGCTTTTAGAAATTCCTGCCTTCTGCTATATATCTATTTCTTACCTATCTAGCCCAATAAAACTCATTCCTAGGATCAGAATGGATCCTACATTTTATGGATGGCGATCTGTGTCAGCCTGATAGCTTTTTCTCCAGGAAGATATACTATGCAATCACACATAATCAAGTATTTCTCTTCAGCTGGGCTTCAGAAACTAAAAAAAGCAATCAAATACAATGCCCAATGGCTAGAAACACTTATCCTTTGACAAGAAGTTTTTGTATTTTCCATATATTCCAATTTAGAAAAAAGGCATTGGAGAGTTTAAATTTCACATCACAATTATTAAACCAAAGGAATAAAATACAAAAGAGTTTATTTTATCCAGAAAAAAAAATTTAAATTTATGGTTAAAAGGTATATTTTTCTTCCAGGCTGTCTTGTAAAAGCTGGCCAGACTTAAAAGCTTATATATATAAAATAAATCTCTCCATAATTTTCTTGAGTCAATCTATTTATAGCCTAAACTTCTAATTATTGTGTTCTCTCAGATTTACATAAAATTGAAATATTCTCTCCTTATAGTTTTATCTGGTATGTCATATATCCTTATGCTTATAACACTCCCATAAGGACTTGATTTAGAGTCTCAATGCAAGAGAATAAAAATTTAATAAACAACGATTTTTCAAAAACACTTCATTGTACTTATATAATTGAAACATTCTATAAAGTGTTTAAAATGACAGGTAATAATGTAGATATTAAACAGTGCACTAAATTAGTTCATAAGCCTGATTGGGCCAGAGAAAGTAACTGTAGAGACTTTAGTGGATTTTGAGGAATAGGTCTAATTTAGCTTCAGAAGGACAGAAAAAGACACACTAGACAGAAAAACATGAGTCTTCGTAAAGCATCACGTATTCAGAAAGCATACTGCCCGTGGAGTACCCTGATTAGATACAGCACGGCAGAAACTCAACCTGTCTATCAGATATTAACTTTCTTCTTCTATTTCTTTGTTAGTGCTCTCTCCCTCTTCCCCTCTCTCTCTGTTTCTCTCTCTCTCTCATTGGATATCTAATCATTCATTGACTCTAAGTGGCACCATGTAACCAATATTTAAATAGAGAACTATTTTTGCATCATACAGAAGAATCCTTTCCTTAGGCTTGTGGCAGGTTGTTGAAATGTTTATATGTGTGTATGGGAAATAAACTGAGTCATGCTGCATTATCTTTTTTTCAATTTTTCTACCTTGTATTTAAACATGACTTTAACTGATAACACTGCATAAAAAGAGTAGTAAAAAGAACTTTGAGTAAAAAGTGTATGATAAAATCCATGATATGTTAAAGATCCTGAGCCATATTGTCTGAATATTAGGTCATCATTAAGTATTTTTATAAATGGTGCTTGAAGTTTATAGGTATTATCTAAGAATATGAGCATGTGGAATGGATTAGAATATTACCATATGGGAAACAATAATACTTGTTTGAAATCTAATGAAGTAATCTAAACATACCCAGGAAACCTTCAGATCTTTACTTCAGTGACTATTTTGTTTCACTAAACTGAGAGATAACAGGGAAAAGAAAAGAATAAAAATTATAAATTGAGCTTTAAATATGTTGACAGTGAGTATTTATGACATATTCAAGAACAGCTACGCAGCTCTTCTTGCTGCAAAAAGAAGATTCTGTTTAACTACTTGTTCACAGTTTTTGTGCGCAGTTATCAATAAGTTAAATAAAAACATCTGACCTGTTTGCTATAAAATCACTACACCACACGGAAGAATCATGGATGACAGTCTAAATACAGAACACAAATTAAGCAACAAAACAAACATCCTCTATTTTACTAATATAGAACCATGTAATCTAAAATTTGCATTGCTATCTTTTAGCTGAGTAACTGTATTTAAATATTGACTATAACATGGACGGGGTGCTGTCGGGTGGATCATTTAAAAATGGCTTCTCAAACAAAGTTATTCCAGGTCCTTCTTGTCTCGAAGAAAGAATTGGATGAGACAAGCCAAAAACACTGCTAAAATTTTACTTCAAATTAAGGGAAAACCTGGCTCTGTGGAATGAACTTGGGTCAAACAAAAGAGGAAAAGAGAAAAAAAAAAAAAAAAAAGGCGAAAATAAAAGTACAACCTGGGTCTGGGAAAGCCAGTGTGGGCTACCATGAAGCAGCTCCTCAGGGCAGCTGGACTGTTTTGTGCTGCCCATATCCGGTGGGAGCCTGGGAGAAGTTCCGCATACTGGGTCCTGAGAATGGTCTGGCTCTGCCCTGAGATTTTGAGACTAACAGGCCCCACCCACTTCTCCAGCCAGTTTGCCACGCCCTACCTCCTACATCATAATGTGAGATTGAAGTATTTTTCCTGCTTTGCCTACAGTCCTGTCCTACAGCTATACTAATTTATAAGCAAACAAGAAGTATTCTCCAATCAAATCATTCTTGAGTCCTTTTAGTTCTAGAGGATCTACAGAAGAGTTTGAAAATAATATTAAATATGGAACGAGTCCTGTGATATCAAAGATTAATGCAATAATAAACTTTTATGCCATGACGCCTTAGAGAACAATTTAATAGTTAAGCAATGAGTCCAGTGCTATTCTTACAGACCTATTGAGGTACAGATTTCAAATCACTAGTTCCCTGAAAAACTAAAAATAAAATTCAAGTACAATTCAACATTAATTCCTTGTTCTAAAAAAGTTTGGAGTAGATCAATTCACTTATTTTATGCTTCTGTGCTATTAATTTCATTTGAATAAATACATTTTTCATTGTTTTGATTGAATAAGTGGGACAGAATATTCCTTTACAATTCCTACATTCGTCAATATTCTTAGAATAGACAAAAATAATGAAAAATATTTATTTTTAAATTAACAGGTGTATACTGCATTTTTTCTAAAGGAGGGATGGTGATTAATTACCAAATAATCATTCCTAAAAGATAGCAATTCTAGCTAATTATTTAAATTTCTATGTGGAACTCATTTTGAAATGTGAAATTTGGTAACATCCATCCTGTTTGACAATTGTGAAGTATCTGATGTAGGAATGTTTAACTATATTCATAAAATAGCATGCAGCTACTAAAATTTTGGTATGGTGACACACTTAATTTCAGAAAAACATGTCCATAAGTTTAATATGCTTAAAAAGAACATACACAATAAAATCTCATCAAGAATTAATTTTTACAAATTCTACATAATAATGCATATGCATTCAAAATTTAAATATTTGGTGCTAGGAAGTCAGATTCCAGAATTTTTATTTTCTAATAATGCATACTCGCACTCACTTGCATGAAGATATAACCATATAACGATAAAAATATGGAAACAAAGAAAATTAAAGCCAACATAACATATTTTTAAAACATGCAATTTAAAAAAAAGAATCAAAAGAACTACTCTTATCTCTGTTTCCAAAAGATTTCTGAAAAAATTTGCTCAGATAGAGCATACGTGACAGCAACCACGAGGATAAAAGGATGTATATTTTACTACCCAGAACCAAGAACAGAATGTCTACAGTGGAATAACATTTAAAAGTAACTGTCTGCTAAGTAGACATAGTTCAGTTCATCCATGATACATCAAGACATATCCTTATATACGCCAAAACAATTTTACTCGTGTTAAATCCAGTAAAATGAAAAGTTACTGTGCATTGAGAAAATTGATAGTTTAATCCAAGAATGTCCCATGCAAGTTCAGTTTTGTTTTTTACTTTTCTCTTTGGGCATTTTGTGAGAATGCAATGTGAAATTTAAGGCTAGAAACAAGTTATACTCTTTGCAATGAAGTGTCTGCTGCTTAAAATCTCCATTTTGGTTGTCTATTGTTGCATAAGTAGATGTGTTTTATGTTTATGTTTTTACATAATCAAAACACTCATCTTTAGTTGTTTAAAACAGCAGTGTATTATTATCTTTTATAATTGTGTGAATGGTACTTGCAGTTTTTCAAGCAGTGTAACCAATTAGATTGAACGGCTGTCATGTGAGGCTTTGTGCTAGAAACCCAAGAAAGCTCACTTACTTAGCTGACTTGATGCTGACTTTTGAATGACTGCTCAGCGCTGTCTGTCAATTGGAAAGCCTGAACATTGTACATCCACATGGCCCAAATTTCTAGAACACAGTCGCGGAATTCCAAAGAAGGGCCACATTCCAGTACTCAGAATTCTATGCAATCCAGGCAAAACAACAAGGGTTCTATGACCCAACTTCAGAAGAGATGTAGCGATATCCACACTGCACTATCTTGGTTAGGTTGGTCAGCCTTGTCTCAAGGTAAAAGGGGATTATACAAGGGCGGAAAAGAAGACTAGATCATTGAGTAGGAGGACAAGATGTAAAGGTGGCATTTTACAGAATGGCTTGCATAATCAGAAAACAAATAAGTCTTTTGAAATTTCCACTGTGAAATTTGTAAGAGAGGAAATACTACTCTTAATGAGAATAATAAAACTGAATGGATCTAGAAAATTTGATTGTGTCCTTAAAATTTTCTCAGTCTTACATAATTCCCTAAATACACTGCTTCCTGATTATTTCTATTCCCTTTCTATTGTATATTTTCTTTATCTCTAATTAATTGATATTTTAATAAAGAAATATCATCAGGACAATCACGGCATGCTGTATTGTCCCAGAGACAGTTTTGGTTTCATTTAGCTTGATTTGATTTGGTTTTTAAATGAAGCCCATTCCACCACGGTCAGAAGCATTATATGATAGTGGCATATGCATTTGAAATTTATAAAACAAAAATCTGATTAAAACATCAAAATTGTTAAACAGGTTCATTTTCTCTTGAACCATATTTCTTAATTGTTTCTTTTACTTAAAAATATTGATTGTTTCTCCTTCCTGAACCTGTCCTTGCATTTTGAGATCTCTTGTCTTCCTGCTTTACCTTATAAAACTCTAGTAGTCCACTCCAAGTCCGTGGAGCTTGTTCTTTTTAAAATAACTATCCTTGAAATATAAATATTGTGTGAACCTTTGTGGGAGACAGTGGTAACTGTAGGAAACACCTCAGGTATGAATCACTTTCCTGTCGCTAGGAGAAAAGTCTGACACTCTCAGTTTAAAGAAGAAAGGTTTATTATGCTCATAGTTTCCAGTGGGATTCAATCCATGGCTGGCTGGGAGGCAGAGATGGCATGGTGGAAGGAGATTGTAGAAGACAGCTGCTCAGCCTAGGGTTACTCACAAGCCAAGCAAGAAGAGATGAGGTGGGACAAGAATACACACTTCCACTTCCATGTCACACCTTGAGTGACCTGCCTTCTCTAACCAGGGAGGAACATTTTGTGTTTAACAGTAACACCCAGGAGATAAAACTCATCAAAGTAAGCTAGTGTAATTAGAAGTAGATTAATCAAAATATCTATAAGAAACATACAATCTATTCAGATTTAAATGGAAGTGTTAAAGACACCTGGGTGAAGATTTAGTCAGCAAAGAAAGTATGGACAAGCAAAGAACAGACTTCATTTTTAATTTAGAAAAATGAATATAGCCAAGAATTTGGTAGGGATTATAAACAATCTATTAAACATCTTGTTTATCTTGGAAATGAACCATCATCTTACGTTAGTAGTATCTTGATAAAAACACAAGTAAATTAGTCAAAGAGTAAGAAAAAGTCATGCTAGTCTGTTTACTTCTTCTTTATGAGTTGTCTTGTGGATATTTGTAAAGATTTTTGGCTAAAGATCCTATAGGAAGAATATAATTAACATATTAAAGAACTTGAGCCTGAGTATACAACAAAGCGAATGCCCACCCTCCTAACCACTAAGGTAGAGCTTACTTCTTTGTTGTAGATCAGTGTTAAGTGATAAATCACTGAGTTGTATATATGCTTGCTGTCATGGGCATTTTACTAGGCATTGGTGCTTGGGAAGAAAATCTCTAGAATTCAAATACCCAAACTAGGGAAAAGAAAGTGACATGCTATCTTAATGCTCTATGTTGGTATTCAGAATGATGTAGGCAGTTGCTATTTACATTTCTCTTCCTTCCTATGCTCATTTTGGGTGACTGTGTTCTCTGCACAATGGAATTACAGCAGTACATGTGGACACGTATCTGTGAGACTTTTGTTAACAGGAGGTTGAGCTAGACTGCAAAATCGTGTCCAGTAGAAACACCTGATCAAGAACTTCTAGAACTGATTATCAATTTCTAAAATTTCAAATCAGTACCTGGTTCTTTAATAGATATATATTAGGGCTAGATAGATAGATACATACATACTTAAATGAGTTAGGTGACCTTAGATGTTTCAAATGTTCCTTAGAGGCAGATAATCTATATAGTGAAATAGAAAGACTTCTACTTCATGTCTAGAAATAGTCTAGAGGAGGAAGAGAAAGCTTAAAAACAAATAGTTGAAGAGAGAATGTTCTTCATAAAAGCTGGCTCCAACTGTGGCTAACCGAAAAGGTAGTCAGCAAAGATTCAGGATAAAGGAATTCTTCTGCAGGATTCAGCCAACGTGAAGACTGCAATAGTGACATAAGCATGTATATTAGGAAGGGAAATTGTGCCTTTGCCAGGAAGATGATGGATGCACTGAATGTCAAACTCATTAAGGGATCCTGCCTTTTGAGCTAGTGGCCAATTTTTTTTTTTTTTTTTTTGACTGAGAAGCTGGGAAAATGATCTATCACTTTTAGGAAAGTTACTGACTTCAGCAAAAAAGGGATTCCATATAAGAAAAAAAAAGTCAACAATGAAGTATGCAAAAGATGACAAAAAAGTTAAGAAAAATCCTGCTTTTTAGTGACTTTCCCTTAGAAAAAACATTTTAAAAATAAGATTCCAAATAATGTTTTACTCCAAGAATTCTGTTATAAAATGTGTATGATAAATATTTCATTTTAATATACAAGATAATTGGCCTTAGACACTGGTTTTGTAATAGTATTATAAATTATTTTCTTTAGAGTCAATATTGAGACATTTAAGGATCTTCATTAATAATGTAGAGTTTCTACTGGCTAATGATAATTTTTTTTTAGATGTGTATTTAATAGTACTCCACTCAATGAAAGTGTTGTACAATATTGGTACAAGATGTGCGAGGATATAAAATGCTCTGTACCTCCTCATTTCTATAACCATCCTTAATTCCCACATATAAGAATTAAAATGAAATATTAAATAATCAAATATTTTTTAGAGGATTACAGTACTTTTCCCGACTCATATAGTAGAAGCGATTGACATTTACCTGTTTATAAGCATTAAAGAAAATTTTTTCTATGTGTTTACATAGAAACAAAGGCATATGTAAATATATATAGCCAAATGTATGTTCACGCACACATACATGCTTGCATAATTGTTGGCTTGTGATTGTTGGCTGTGTCTACAGTGTCTGTGGTTTGTGAGGGAGATAAGAACCAGACAGGGTGCTAGGCGGTACTTGCAACATTCTCTTGTGCAGAATGTGGAAACATGATGAAGATGGAAAAGCATATTTTCAACTAGGTAAATTCAATTTAAAAAATAGTTAACAGAACAAAATGTCATTATATTGGCAGGAGAGATATCAAAGTTCTGATACCAAGTATCAGAAGTTTCAGTTCCAAGAACTTGGGAAAGGAACATGACGATGTAGATCAGAGAGATCTGCACACTTGCAGGGAAGCTTTGAACCTTGTTTTAATTTGGACAAAACCAGCACCAAGCTGAGATGAAAGCAGCAACTGAAAAGATGATGACATAAATTAGGCACAACAGAGGGAAATTAACTGTGCACACTTCACTTTCAGACAGAAATCAAGATACAAATAAGACAACAAGGAGTAAGGCTTGGAAATTTTTTTTTTTCCCAGAAGTCAGATCCTTACAAATAAGTAGCAGTCTGAGCTCCTCACAAGATGACTTTGCATTCACAATTTGGAAACCAGTAGAATGGATAACTTCTTGGACTGGAGATGAGGATCAGTTGGATAATGTTGCTGGAGTATTTTCTTTTCCTAAAGAGCAATGACAAAATGGAATTGGGTAACTAATTTGATAGTTGGATACTTGAGCATCACTTGATTATAAGAGAGACGCCTTAAATAAATCAGATGCAACCAGAAATTTGTAAGTGATCTAAATCCAGGGAAAATCCATATTTTGTGAACATGACAATAGAATAAATATACCCTTAGAAAAAGTTAGAGAGATTCTCTGTATTTTATATATTCCACTGGGTCTAGCTACTACAGTAAGAAATATAGTCATATTTAAACAATCTTCTGTGTCTACCCTCCTCTCCCTATTTTTCTCAGTAAGAAAATGAAGAGATTAACTGTATAAGTGATGACTATGTTGAAAAAATTATAATAACCTGGTATACTTCAAATTGCCAAAACATTATGTGCTTAATTGATCATGCTGTTGAAATTATAAACTAAATATCAGAGATTTCCTGAATGCTGGAAACTATGGATTTCAATACATCATGATATTGGATTAAAGGAAAATTTAAATAGCTTTCCATTTTGACATAAGTATATTGAGTGCTGAGTGTTGTAGTTAAAGCAAACCTTCATGATAGAAATGAGGCTGTGCTTCAGAGAGCTAAGATTAGGACCGAGGAAAGTGCCAATGGTGAGGATTACCAATTAAGTATAAACAATAAATAATGCTTCCCAAATGCTGCTGTTGCTGAGAATTGTCTAAAAAGAACAATGATAAATAAATTCTAATCTTGCACCAACACAGAGAAATAACAAGGCAAACAAATATTTCACAGCAGAATACATTTCTATATCCCCATGACCAGGAGTACCTTTGTTTAAATCTAAAAATAAACATTACTTTGCAGCTTGAATAATATGAAACTTCAATTTTAAGGGACAATGTGTCTATTTAGCACATTTGCAAACACATATTTCATTATTATTATTATTGCTTAAAATATCTTTACCATATATTTCAAATGAAGAAATCCGTGTTTCATCAGTGAAATAAAGGCCCCAAGGCATCCAAACACAGATTAGCCCCATGTCTTTTGATGGGGATTGAAATGATCATTGCTTCCAGATTCCTTTAATTTGCATCAAGAACAAGGTAACTTACAGTTTATGCTGATTATTCCTGTAAGAACATTTTTGTAAAGTTAAGAAATAGAAAAGGCATAAAAGAAAGATGTCAGAATCTGATGTGAGAACTTAACTGTAGTTGAGAGAATTGTAGTGATGGCAGAATGTACACGAAGCATGTAAATGCAGCCATTTTAAATGGTGTGGTAAGGCAAAAGCCCATTAAGATTTTAGGAATGCCGTTTTACTCATTTCTTTTGTTTTGTTTTGCAACCTGACCTCAGAGACTAGTATGTTTATATATCTTATACAATAACTCGGGATTTATAAAAACAGTTTTTTATGATTGCAATAATAAATATATTTACTGACACCATGGGGGATACTAGGTTGTTCATGTTTAAGCAATTGATTATTTTTTTGACATACAGAAATGAATCATAGACCCAGAGGAATTTAACTTTAATAATTCAAATAGCATCTTTTTTCTTGATCATAGAGATTTTTAGAATATTATGAGTTCATAGTGAATCAAAATTAAAGCTATATTTTAGTTGGATTATTTTTGTAAGTTTTTTTATTACACAGGATAACAACACATCAAAGAAAAGCCTGTCTGTTTTTCTGATTTAATGTAAAATGCTGTATGAATCAGAGATGAATTACAAAGACTACATTAACTTACAGCCAACATATAATGTACTGTAATTTATTTAAGCAAAAAGTAAAATGAAGCCTCATTATATGTACATAGAGTCTATCTTTCAGAATTATTATTCGTCAAGATTTATTTACCTTTCTTTGTTATTTGAATGTAAACTACCATCCTGAGTGTTTTGCTTTCAGAATTATAAACCTGATTCATCTAGCATTTCAAGGTACCTTGCTGAAAAAAATAAGCATAAATATTCTTCTGTATAAAACACATGAAGTACATAATTTTATTAAATATATAAATTAAATGAGTCACTTGTTCACTAAGCATTAAGTAGATGAGTAAACGTTTATAGAAGAATGGTGATTTAGAAATGTTACTCAAAGTTTAGATATAAGAAATGAGGTAGGGCAGGTACAAAATTCAATATCCTATTATTTTCCAAGTTTCCAAGAATAAACCTGTGAGGAACTTCCCCTTTCCATACCTGGTGATTTGCCTTGACTCTGATTACTAATAATAATAACATATAATTATATAGTATTAACCACATTGAACTATCTTCTAAGAACTTTATATATAAAAAAGCTTATATATATATAAACGTATTTAATCTTGACAACAATCCCATGTCATATTGCCTCCATATTCTAGATAAGTGAACATAGACATAGACATAGAGAATTTGACAATACATCAAATAAGGGTGGAGATGAATGCAGAAACCAGCAAAAATACCAATTACCACTCTAAATATTCATAATTATAGAATAAATTTGGTTCTTGGACAAGAGGAATTCTTCCTTGTGATCAACACAGAAGCTGAGTGATTTTCTAAAAAGGCATAAATGAAAAAGCTGCACCAGATTCTTGCGGGGGGGGGTTGTCTTGACATCATCACAACTGTCTATGAATTGTTCTTTTGTAAACATTGTGGCAAAGCAATTTCACTAGGTCTCGTGCTACTGTTATTTTGAGTGCATAAAATATAAGCATTCAAATAATGTATTTTCCACTGTATTCTAAGTATCTTATTGCTTGGGATTTCCTTCTTACTAAGTCCACCTGTGTTTTCAGTGTTCTCATTACTTTTGCTGTGCAATTCAGTCATCGATATGTGGTTGAATCACAAATCCCACTTCGCAGGGTATGAAGTAGTTGCATTTTACTACTATTCATGAATCATACTGTCGAAGTAACATTTGTGTAGGATAAAACCAAATAAATAATGAAGATATCATTCAAGACTGTTGCAATAAGGGAAAGACTCCAAAACATATTCTGAACTCAGCACTACTGAAATGAAAGGTAATAATTCTATTGTTTGATAAATCGCTGAAAAAGGAGACAGACTCTTGAGTTTTTTTAAAGTGTACATTCCATTTCTTGACTAAAGTTACAATGTTATGCAGCATATTTCTAGAGCGTAATCATACTTGTTTTTTATTTACTTATGAATTATGATGGTTTTATATACTCATTAGTGTAAGAGTCAACATTCATTAAAATGGAACTAAATTGCAGCTTTAGAAATGAATCTGGGAGGGGCTGCTGGCTCATATGGTGTTTCTATGAAGACAAATGACTGTGTGGCAGGTGGGATTCCAAAGGTGAGCCACTGTCATCAACGCCCCTGGAAATCCTATTCCTTCTGAAATAGTGATATTATGCAACCTATTTCCTGCATGGACTCTATAATTCTTTGTAAAGACCTCCTCTTAGCACATCCAACAGTCGACCTAGTACTGGATGTAGTGATATCTCTCCTTTGTCTTGTGATTGAAATAATTTGACTGAGTTTTGGTATAAAACGAAACCTCTGCCAGCAAAAGCCTCCACTTGGCACTAGTGTGTCCTACTCATTTGCCAAGATGGCCTCCTATTACTGCCTGCTGCAAACCTATGTGCTCTGCCTCGAAGCCATCACGATTGGCATTGTGGTTGAGAACTGCTGCTTTGCGTGATCATTCTGTCTGTCTCCCCCAGTATGCACAGCATTTGAAGTTCAAGAATATCAGCCTGAGGATGTCGGGCTGACACTACACATGCTGCGGTGGATAAAGTTGGTCTGGATAAAGATGTGGTGGATAAAGTTGGTCTGGAAATGTTGTGAAGCTTCAGCTCAGTTCAGACATTTGGCACCAGCCCTCATAAAGGCCACTGTACACTTCCGTAGACCACAACTACCAACCTGATTGATAGGTGGTGGGAGAAGGCTATCCTAATCCCGATTCTTTTCAGCTCAATTCCATGCTGACCTCAAATTCTCCTCTTTGATCATCGGAACATCCGCACGGACCATCTAGGCTCCTTGCATTTCTAGCAAGACCTGAGTCGTATATTCTGATTTATGCTCTGCCTGAGCTGTCCCACATACAGCAGGAAAGGCTCCTTGCTGTGGGCTTTCTCTGTGTGAGGGTAGAACATACTCTTCCTTTCTCGCTCCTCAAGAGGACTAAGCTTCAGAAGATTTTTAATAGCTCATAGCACTATTTTTCTATGGTGATCATGAAACAAATTGGTTTTAATAAATAGATAAATTCAGTAAACATTTGAAAAAAGCTTTAGGAAGACTTCTTGGGGGGGTGTGTGTGTGTAGTGTATCATCTTTAGATTAAATATAGTTTGATCTAATTGCTCACATTTTAAAATGTGGCTGAAAAGAATACTATAATAGTAAATAGGTCATTTTTTCTATTTTCACAAGTTTTAACAATTTTTTTGGATTAAGTCTGTCAGAGTACTAAGTGTATCTGTAGTGACCTGATCCAATTTTTATGAAATTTGAGCCATATAGAGTGACATTTGCTTAGTAATCATAAATGGGATCAGTATGTAAACTTATGTTTTCTAAGCTCTGCCTGCTCTCTCCAGGGTCTAGAAGAAATGACACCCTCATAGCATAACAAACACACTGAACATGAAAGTCTAATTTTTTCACATTATTCTTATATATAAAGATCTAGACATCCTTGAATAAGCAGCTGATCCTAAAACTGGGGTAGAGGAGATGCATGGAGAACCTGGCATACCTTGAAATGCAAAAGTAAAGAAGTTCCCCAGGAAGGAAACCACCAATTATATCCACCATCTGATAACGAGGTACGCCAATGGAGACAACTGCAAGAGAACCTAGAATAATTTGTGCAAGAAAATAAAGAAGCGTTGAATTAAGGCAAAAGCATGCAATAAATATCCAGGTGTCTGTATTGATATAAAGTACTGAACATAAATAATTGAGTAAATATAGACAAATCTTCCAGCCCAAAGATTCTCCATAACTATACACAGGTAGTTCCTCGTCTAAGTAGCTGAAACACAACTCCTCTTTAGCTGAATATGTCCTTCAAACTTCTGGATGAGTAGTAAAGAAACAACACTTCTACCATCTTGGACTGAGCATTCTTTCATAAGACCCAGGAAAAAACTAATTCAAAGGAGGAGTGATTTCCTGAAATACAGCAGGATTTTCTACTCTTAAATTTTTAGCAAAAATTGTAACTATAAAAATGCTGATAGCTTTACCAAAACAGATATACAAATCTGAGGCTAAAAGACAGTGCAGAAAAATCCAGTTGTGTGAAGGTTAGACACTGCTGCCCATCCAACATAAGACAGGATCTATGCTGTGGTATTTCATAGAATTCAGATCGGGTGATTTGCATGTACCATGACTGAGGCAGGCTTTATGGTCCACCTTGATCTCCTAAGCAGTTAACTGATATGACACTCAGAGCAGAGATGAAGACCAAAGTTCCCCTGAAGCGAACAGCAGCCGTGCCTGATAACAGCAAGGCCCCGAGCTCTTTCTGCAAGAACAACTGAGTTCCCTTAAAGAGAACCAGCTACAACAGAGTTTCTCCTGGGAAACAGCCAGCCACTATCCTCTGCTCCCGTTCTCCTATATATTATGTCAATGATAATCAAGTGGATCCTCTAGGCCCAGAATCACACCAACTCAGTCCAGCTTGACTTTCCTGCTCAAGTTGACCACAGTCACTGCACCACAATAACTTTATCTAGGTTTTTATTGAAAACACACAATTTGATCACTATTGCTAAATTAGGTGTTACTTTATTTCTAAGTAGCTATTAACAGAATAGAATTTTGCAGTATTAAAGGTTTTTGACATTGGATTTCAGATCCAATTTAAATGCATCCGCAGGACCTAGACAAAGGTCCGTGCCCTCTAAAAGAGTAGCTTCACTCATTTACAAATTTATAACAATCAAAATTGTAGTGAAATAACGAACTAGTAATACATGTGAATTATTTGACATAATTCTTATACGGTGAGCAGAATTCTAGGATCATTCCTATGACCTCCATTCACTTCTGTGTGATTACCTGCCCTTGAATGTCAATAGGACCTATTTGTCCTATTGATAAGACAAATATCACCACCTTAATTTAAACTATATTGCGAACAGATTTTTCAGACATAGTCAAAGTACATGATTAATTTCCTATATTCATTAATCTAGTATTCCATCTTATCTAACCAAAAGATTTACTCAAGCGGAGTATCTAGGTGGACCCCATCAAATGAGTTGAGGCTTTAATATCAGGTAAGTCCTTCAAGTTTCAGAGATACACGAAGTGTGCAAGAGCCTAGGAAAAGGGTCACGTGGCACAGTATTTTTAATTACCATTAAGAACTGAGAATGGGAGCAATTCTAAAAAGAAACAGTTGACCATAGTTTCAGTTCTACAACTGCAAGTACCTAAATTCTACCAATAATGATGTCAACTTCAAAGAGGACTCCCACGCGCCATTGTTTCAGTTACTTTCTCATTGCCAGGACAAAATATCTAACACCCACTAGTTAAAATAGGATTTCTTTTGGCTTAATTTTGGCTAAATTTGGCTTTATTTTGGTTAAAATAGGATATATTTTGTAGAGATTTAGGTCCATACTCTACTAATTCCAAGGCAGGTGGTATGGCAGAGGAGAAAGAGCTCATGGCACGGCAGGCAGGAAGCAGAAGGCTATGCAGGGAGGAGGATACATATATTGTTCCAGGCCACACCCATCGCGACCCACCGCTTCCTACCAGATTTCACCTCCCAACATCACACCCCTCTATAAACCAGTCAGTGGACTGATCTAGTATCACACACCCATGACCCAGTCACCTCACCAGATCCCCACTTCCGAGCACATGAGGCTCTGGGAAATATCTAGATAAAAACCATGATATTCAGACAGGAACATGGTCTGTGCAGCACCTGATTTCTATCTTTTTAAAGCTGTGAGTGTTAGAATCCTGTCACTGGTGTCAGGACTTTTGACTTATAGAACTGTCAGTTTATAGGCAGGTGTTTTTGAAACTACTAAATTTGTAGCAATTTGTTTCATCCAACAGTAAATCTATGTCTTTTAGTTTGTATTATATACCTAATAAATAGGTAGTCTTATTTTACTATGGTCCTCCAGATAAATAATTATGTTTCAGTTGAAGAGGCCAAAAATTTTAGAAAGGAATTTTTTTAATATCTCAATCAATATCAATCTCTGGATTATCTGCCACACATAAATACATTACAGAGTGAACAAAATATAGTTGAAATTTTCATTATAGTTGCAATGACATTTATTAATTCAATGTGACAGTTTTTTTAGTGTTAATTTGTTTCATAGGTTTGTTGAGACCTAATGTACTAATAATTTTATGACTGTCCTATAAAGTAATTAAAAGAAGAACAGGTGAAGAAAGAAGGAAAAAAGGAAATGGTGGAAAATGGACAACTGTTTCACATTCTTAGTTCTCTCCAAGGAAACAACTGATGATAAGCTAAGGCATGGAGTACGCTGAAAAACAAAACATAAGAGAATGAAATTCTGTGGCTTGAAAAATGATCTTAGAAGGACCCTGTCCATGCTGTGTGAAGAAAGACTCACCTGTTCTGTGCGAGGAAGGACCCTACCTGTGTAAAACTTCAAATTTCCAACTCCAAGCAGGCTCTGTACCTCGATTTCCCTCTGCTAGGGGCTGCACAAATCACTATCAAACAACTCATTTGAATGGAGAAGAGGCCAACACTCTGGAGAAGAAGTAAGTCTGCCCAGAAGAGTTGGCAACTTTATGGAAAAACAATGGATGGGCAAATAGCACTAGCCCCAAGAAAAGTCCTTTGCCGGTGTAAACCAAAACAAAACAGTGTGGGACCTTACTGACAGAGTGGCTTCATCACGGGTAGATAGAATTAGAGAAGAAATCCACTGTAGAGCCTGTCATATTATTAGAGAGGTTAATTAGGTGCCATTTTAGGAAAGGGTTAATTGTGTGGGACTGATCCACAGAACAATTGCACTACAGCTTTACTTCAGGACTGAAGTGTTAACCTACCACAGTGACTGGGTGAGGGGCAGACCTGGGGACAGACTGGAAGAAGGTAAGGACTAAACATAGGTTCCCCCAGATCCTCTGAGAATTTCAAACTCAGGCCAAGGACACAGAGTCTGCATTCCTGCATTCTGTGCTGAAAGGCGAGATTCAGTGGGTCTGGCTCTAAGAGGTGGCCAGATCTGAAGGTGAGGGCATTGAATTCTGTGATCTGCTTAAGCACCCGCTCTACCGCCTATGCCCAGAGAAGGCCAGTGGTCTGAGTGCTTTCCTGTGCACCAGCGTGAGTGGGGATAAGTTTCAGTTGGACAGTTGCCACAGACAGGAGCTTACAGACAGGAGGTACAAGAAATGATACTGAGAATAAACAAATGGTATGATATTAAATTAAAAAGTTTCTGCAGAACAAAGGAAACAACCAACAAAATGAACAGACAAACTACAGAATGGGAGAAAAACTTACCAGCTATTCCATGGACAGAGGACTAGCATCTGGAATAGATAAAGAACATAAAAAAGTTGGACTTCCCAAAATAAAAGACCCAATCAAAATATGAGTCATCCAAAATGACTACACATTTCTCTGAAAAAGTACAAATAGTCAATAAATATGTGAAAAACGGTCCAAAATCACTGACCATTAAAAAAATTAAATTGAAACAACACTGAGATATCATCTTCCTCCAGAAAGAATGGCCATCACCAAGAAATATATACTTAATCTAATTTTCTTTTCTCTGTTTTGTTCTCCTCCTCCTCCAGCGCCTCCTCCTCCTCCTTCTCTCTCTCTCTCTCTCTCTCTCTCTCTCTCTCTCTCTCTCTCTCTCTCTTTCAACTGTGGGTTGGACTTATGTGCATGCCAATCATGCACTCTACCACTTAGCTACGTTCTTTGTTCTAAATTTCTCTTATTTTTCTATACAATATATTGAAAGTTTTTCTGAGTCTCAGTTCATTTTTATTTCATAAATGTCTACTGCAGTATGCAGTGCATGGGAGGGTGACAACTTGCCCTAGAAAAGGTACGTAAGGCATATGATGGGTAAATGACATAAGTATATAAGAGCCCTGGACTATTAATAAAGTACACGGCTGTAAGAAGAAATTATAGGTGTTAGTTATTATTAATGCCTAAAATTTATAGCAAACTTTAAAACTTCCATGAGAGCTCGTTGTTAAAAAAAAAAAAAACAAAAAAACAAAAAAACTCCGAAACAAAAGGAAGAATATCTGAATTTTGGTTCCCTGCTGGCCTCTTGCTTTGAGATTCTGTGTCTTATATGCAATGTGAGAGGAATAATTATAGCATATTGACAATACTTTTGAACCAGAAAATTGCATGAATCTAAAATATTTTTCATCTGGAAATCTCCTTGGGTCCTTAAGGAATTATACACAAATAACCAATCTAGATTTGTTAGATGTGTCTTTTTCCTTCAATTTGTCTTGAGTCAGTATTTCCTGGTATCTTTTTTCTATTGGGTCTCATTCATCCCAATTTATCAATTTTGATGACCACATTCTTTTTTTGCATACACTAATCACCTCCACCTGAGGGACAACATTGTCTCTACCAATAATATAATTTCCCTCTGGAATGACCCATCATACTTTCTTCTTTAAGGACAAGACTTTGTCTTCCGAAAGACAGTCAGGCAAGTGGTGGTTAAATTCATCAGGAATAGCTCTGGAAAAGCCACCTTAGTTTTCAATTCAGGGGAGCTAAGAACGTCACATATATTGTAACTCTGTTTAATGCCTACCTATCTAATTACCAGGTTATTTTTTTTTTCGGCTCTGTGCTTTTAATACACAGGCTTATAAAATAAATATAAGAATATTAAGTGGATAAAGATGTAGAAATGGATAAATAACTTAGTTGTAACTATCTTTAAATGTTCAGATAATTTATTCATATATCTTTTATCTGTTGGAATCCGTTCTCATAAATGAGATGGATTCTGGATTTTGAGTTTGTAATAAATTTTTTTAGAAAAAACAGTTAGCTGGAACAAGAATTTACACAATCTTGTTTCAGTTTAGTAAAACAGCTCTACTTGGTAAATCTATTTACATGAGAAAGATTGATTTGTGTAGAGGTCTGTACACAATAGGTGCCCAAATGGTAGATGTCAATGATGACTTTACATCGGAACCACTAAAAAATTCCGGGGACTCTTCCACACTCGAGGCTCCCTGGAGTCCTCAGTCAGTCAGTCACTGTGTTGTTTTCTGACTTTGTGCAGAAAGAGTTTTCCCTTCCTTCTGCCCTGCTCAGCTGGGCTGCACTGGATGGTCCCACAGCCTCGGGAGCCGGCTGACAATCATGGGATGGGCACCAAGGGTCCACATACAGCACTCCCCTTGCATGTGGGAGGAATAGGTAACTTGTTGTTGTTGTTGTTGTTATTATTATTGCAATTCTTTGTTTTGGGGAATCTCTCTCTCAGGTGTCCCACTGCCCGCAGGTTCTTGCAGCAGTGTGACAGCGTATGGCAGTTTAATTTTACCCGGTTCTGTTTCTGGCTTCTTTGAGTCCCTGGGTTGGAGCTGTCTAAGTTCACTGTGCCAAGTAGAGGACAGCTTGATGGTGGTTTATGAGATGTGGCAGACTGACAATGAGGGCCCGGCTTGCTCCCTCCCTCAGACTGGACCTCTACCATGGTGGCGCAGGTACTGCATCTGGGGTGGGAGTGAGTTGCGTGATCTGGATGTGAACCAGTTTCCCTTCTTCCACCCTCTAAACTCTGGATTTTAGTCCAGTTGGGTTTTCTTTTCGTTTATTGTCCCGTACCAGACTTTATATTTGCCCCAGCTTTAGGGTAACAACTTTTTTTCAGCATTAAATCAGATGTACACACCATAACCTTTGCCTGTTAGCCATCCATCATTGCTCTCCACTCTTTTGTTTCTCATTATTAATGTTTTATAACATTTTGTGTGTGTTTGGGTTTCCATCTTTTTCTTTTCCTACAACTTGCATAATTTTTTCTAGACTTTTCTTGTAATATCCTTCTGTCAGTGAGATATCCTCTTAGACTCTGTTCATCTAAATATTATGTCACCATTTTTCTTTGAATTTTGAAGGTGTTTTTAAACTATTGAATACTTGGTGAATTTTTTCCATATTATAAATATCACATTTCATTGTCTGCTGACATGTACTATTTCTGATGAAACTTAGTAATTACTTTTTTTTTTTTTTTTTCTTAGTAATTACTTTTATTTCTCCTTTTATACCTGCACATTTTAACGGCAGATCTTAAGGGCATTTTCTACATTCATGTTTATCAATGAGGTATAATTCACTAGTTTTCAACGATTTTATTGACATATTCCTAGCTAATTTTTCCATGTGTGTATTCTGCTTAATGTTTGTCATTTGAAAATTTTTATGGATGATATTTATCATAAATTTTTAGCCATTATGTAATTGTCCTAGTTTATTTTCCATTGCTATAGTAGACTTTTCAAGACCAGGTAATTTATAAAGGAAATTAGTATATTTAGCCCATACAGTTCTGGAAGCTGAAGCTGTAGATTGAGTTGCTGCACCTGATGAGAGCTTTGTGTTGTTTCATAATATGGTGAGAAAACGAAAATGCAAGTGTCCTCATAGAGAACAGACAAAATGTGAGGGGAAGCCTTGCTTTGTGTCAACCTGCTCGAGTAACTCATTCAGTACTATGAGAGCAAGAACTCACTTATTCTTACAAGAATTGCCCCAGCTTGAGTCCTCCACTGATCCAAATGCATACTTAAATTTCCATCATCTCTCAACACTGTTACCTGGGAATCAGATTTCAACTTCCGTTTTGCAGGCGGATAAACCGTGGCAGTAACAAAACTTTATTTATTTATTTATTTAAATATTTCTTCTTCCATTTCTTTCTTATCTTGTCCTGGGTACAATTCCATCTAAATAATTTTGCTCAAAAGTTCACCAGGTCACATTGAGTCTTTTTAAATGTTTTAGTCTATTATTTCTCTGTATATTTCATTTTAAACTATTGCCCTGTGTTCAAGTTTGCTATTCTTATTTTATGCTCATGTAGCCATCCAGTGAACTTTGAGGTTTTATATGTTATGTCTTTTTTTTTTCTAAAATCCTCCATCTACACACTATGTTCCCATTTTCATGTAAAGATTTAAATGTATTACTATGTAACAAAGTCCAATAAATTTATGTTTAAAACAATACTGGATTATTATTTCACATTTTCCATCAGTCAAGTGCCTTGGTCCCACTCAGTGTGTCCTGCGCCCAGATTTCCATAAATATATACATTAAAGGAATTAGATAGTTGTATCACCTAGACGCCTGACCAAGGAAAGTATTTTGAGATCATTAAGGTTGTGAGAAGAAGTTATTTCCTTTAAACGAATGACACAGTGAACAGGTTTTCAACTGAGGGCCAATTTGGGTACTTGAGATTGCTTACATTTCAAGGACTTTTTTCTCAAAAGACAGTTTGCAACATTGATGTTTCTTCTCAAACTCATAAGCATACTTTCTCTTTTCTTGGGGAAGAACTAAGCCATCTTTTAAGAGACACGGTTTATTAGGTCTGGTCCACACAGTATAATATCCCTTCTGTTTAATTCACAGTCAGACTACTTAAAGACATTCACTACATCTGCAAAATGTCTTCATTTGAACTATGTACTGAAACCAGGCACAGGAGTGACATCTGTTCTCTTCACATGTCTCCCCTGGACTTATGGGAGGGGATTATATGTGACGTTTGTACCAGTATATAGAAACAGGAGACCTTGGAAATTCTACCTACCACAATATTTTAGAGTGCATTTAGACAGCTCTATGAAACTCTCTTCTGATCTTCCTTTTATTTGGTTGGAGACTAAGTCTATTTTCACTAGTGTGTTTTCAAATAGTTATATGTAATATTTCCTCTTTCTGCACATATTCATTGAATCTTAAAATTATATGCTGAAAATATAGGTTCCAAATTGTTGAGTTTTTAGATTTAAATTTTTCTTTCTTTCTTTCATTACTACCTTTTTGTGGTAGCCAGCTAATTTACTGGTTGATCAGTTTACCCTTATTAGTTTTGGTTTTGAACTTCATTATGATGATTTTAAAGTCACCTTTAATGTAAAATGAGGGTAGTTAGAGAGGTAAATTTGATATTCTTGGTGTCTAGGCTGTTGGTTTTTTTTTTTGTAAGTTTATTAATGTGTCTCTACTCTGGACTTTTGGAACTCTAATATTTCTCTGTGTCATGATACCCCATGATCACCATTCAAATTATGTCCCAGTGATGGTCCAAATGGTTGTATGTCCTCAAAGTTTGCATGCTGACCTAGTCCCAAATGGTTATTAGGAGTTGCACTTCACAGCTAATCAAGTCATGAAGCTGAGGTGCTCATGAGTGACATTTGTGCCCTTACAGATGAGGCTCTGGAGCGCTGCCTTCCTCTCATCCCGTGTGCAGACTCAGCAGAGAGCAGTATGGAGAACCAGGAAGCTGCTTCCACCATGCGTGACATAAGCTTGTACTTTGATCTTGAATTCTAGCCTCCAAAGTGCAAGAAACAAATATGTATTTTACAAAATACCTGGCTTATGATACTTTTTATAGTTGTCCAGATGGAATGTGATAATTCCCTAGTAGCTGTTCTCTTTTAGGCCTTGCAAAGTCTTCACTGTGGCACTGATTAGAATTTGTTCAAAGACTCTGTGTGAATTCTCTTGCAGGTACTCCCTCCTTTTGAATATCCTACTTTACAAATGCAAGCTGCTTGATTGGTCTAGATAACGAATCTCAGGTTCCTATGCCTTTGAATTTGCTAATTTGTATTGTTACTCATCAACATAGATTTGGAGAGTTTATAAGGTGACTATGGAGCAACATACTTTCTAATTTTTATAGTTTTTTGTTTTGTTTTGTTTTTTGCAGGGGGAAACAACACACTTTCTGTGTTTGTATTTACTTAAGAGTCCCTAAAGTTAACTATATGTCTCCAGCTGTCCAGTGCTAGAAAAACATATGGTCCATGTACTTCATTCAGTTTTGTCGCTGATCATGACAAAGAGGCAAATTTGATAGTTATTCTTTCAGGATTATTCCACACATATTCCTATATGACTATAAAAATAGAGCGGAGTAATTTATTGAAATTTTTGAGGCTAGGTTAGATCCTGCTTATTATACTTGCAGAATATGAAAAAGTTGAAATTTTAAGAATAAATTATTCAGGAGGTAAAATTGCTATACTTGCTGATTTATTACATGAAAGTATTGTGGGAGAGTTACAAGCTACCTTATTTCAAACTTTCTGGAATTATTGATGAAGTGCTTCTAAAATAGGAATTTTTTTAAATAGACAATATTAGATGTAGGATAAAAAAATGTAAAGTGTCAGATAAAATGAGTTAAGAGGAATGAAAAACAAACAACCCAAAATGAAAATTTAGAAAATCCAGGATAAATAACTTGAACCATATTATGATCAGTTTCCTTCTGTAATAAACTGATGTACAAAGTGACAGTGGTGCTTCATAACCTATTAATTCCATGTGTATGTTTTGTGTTTTCAAGTGCCTTCCTATAATTATACTTTTAGATTTGCCCAGATTTTAAACATTTCAAATACATTCTTCTAGTAATAACTACACAAGTAATGTTAGAGCTAGAAATTTCTGAAAAACTGATTTTAAATATTTTCCTTCTGTGAATTTGCCCAATTGAATTAAAAGGAAGATTCTTCATACATGAGAATAATAAGTTTAATGTATAAGGACTGAGTAAGTTTGAAATTTAAAAAATTAAACTAATATAGTATGTGAATAATGATAGAAAAACAGTTGTATAGCTATTTTATAACAAAATAAGTCAGTAAGGTAAAATGTATTAACAAAAATATAATGGAGTATGTCATAATAAAAAGGACGACTCAGTCAAATATTGTAAAGATGGATTTTTTTTCTGTACATTGATTTATATATATATATAATGCAAATTCTGTAAAAAAGAAAAACACTGATTGTATGTGCATGTGTGTGTGCTTCTGTGTGCATAATTTAAAGAGCTAATTTAAAATATATTTAAAAATCAATAGGCACAGAGATAACATTAAATAAGAACAAAGTTTGAGAGCTTGCATGACCACATTTCAAGGATTATTACCAACAGTAATTAAATCAGAGAGTAATTGATGAGAGTTAGACACATACATAAATAAAATAGACATATACATGAATAAAATAGAAAACCCTCAGACACATAAGATCACCTGATTCAAAGTAAAAAAAAGAGTCATGGGCACTTTGAGACAGATATTATTTTAGTGATTAATTTTTATTTTTATATGTTGTTAAAAATGAAACTTGGCCCTACCTCACACTATACATATACAAGCTTATATTGCAGAAGGATTTCTTTTTTACAGAATTTGCAGGCAATATTGTAGAAAAATATTTTTCATGACGTTAGATGAAACTATTTGAACCTTATATATAAAGCACCAATTATAAAGAAAGGAAAAGTTCTCTATCTCTTTTTGAATATACCAGGAGAATAAAAAGTAAGCTACAGACTAGGCTGACCATTTCCACACGTGTATTTGGGAAATATTTTGTGTATTAGTGCTTACATAGAGTAAATAAAAAGGAAAACCAGAGTAATGTGACAGATGCATTTAAATAGGTAGTAAATATAAGATTATGTTCTAAATACAAAAGTATATGAAAAGGCTGTTACGTGGGAAAAGTAAGCTGAATGCTCAGAAACCTTCAAGATGATTGCTTGATTCTAGCCTATGACGAAAATGAAAAGAAAAAAACTGACAAAAGCAAGTCTTGGCAAGAGGATGAAGCAGCTAGAACTTGCACAGTGCTGGTGGGAAAATCTTCTTGGAGTCCTCCATGACACATTTACTGGAGCTGAATCAAAGGACTCCGGGACTCAACATTCCTTCTCCTGAGTATATAACCAGAGAAATGCACACATATATTCACCAAAGAGACTTCAGTACTTATGCATTAAAATATATATACATGTTTATAAAATATTCATCATGTGAACAAGAATGTATTAAAAAGAAAATGACAGTAAAAAAACTGGAAACAATTCAAGTGCATATCCATCAAAGGCGGAAGACATAAATACGTGATGGGATGCTAACTTAGTAAAGCAGCTTGCAGGAATCAATGTGACATAGAAGATGAACACAATAAAGTAGCATACAAAACAGTATGGATAAATTTTGCAGATAAATTATTAAGCAAAAGAAGACAAAAATATTATGTACTCTATAATTCCAGTTATATAACATTCAAAGATAGGCAAAGTATCCGTGGAGGGAGAAGTAAAAACGTTTACTTTTTGCATGGATAGTTATTGGTATGAGGCTCAAAAAAATTCTAGCAAGTTGATAATGTACTATATTTTAATCTGAGTGATAATTAAATTCATATGCTTACTTTTAAAATATGTGTCCTTAAAATAGGTACATTATTATATACATTGATGAGTAGTTATTTCATAAAAATTAAAGAATAAAGATATATATATGTATTTATCCTATTTTAAGCACTACATAGTATATACAGTTTTAGGAAGCAATATGTAGTTTACAAGACCAAAAGAAATTTATATTAATAAGACTAATGAATAAGATTATACGACTCCCTTCCAAAAATAATAACAAAATATGCTACACACAAAAAACACTGATATGCTCATGCATTTTAATACCAATTTCCAAATCTCAAAAACGATATTAATTAAGGTGATGGGGAGCTCCAAAATTTATGATCAGGTATGTAGAGCTCTTTTTCTAGATCACTGGTTTAAATGTTCCTGATATGCTAATAAAGGAAGTTCATTAACTTCTGATAGCTGTTTGGTGTTTTATGTAAAATGAGATGATGGCCCCAGCTGACACCATAAAAAGTCATGTCTATAATTTAAATTACAAGAATAACTTTCCAGCCTATCTCCTTAGAGGCAAGGATGGAAAGGGCACCAAAGTAGCAAAACTCTCCTGTCCTTAAATTTAGCCTTCTCATTCTGAGATATTATGTATTGTAGTAAAATGGTGTTAGAAAGCTGGTGGCTGTTTGAATCATCATTTCTTTGTTCTCCCAATTAAATTTCATGGGGAAGATAGTCTTTGCTTGTGATTTTTGTATTTATTAATATAAACAACATCGGAGGACCAGTATATGTTTGTGCATTCCATTGCTTACAAGTTCTTAGTTTTTAGGAGTATCAGTTAACTCTCCTATTTCATGTCTCCAAGTGGAGTTAGAGTAACAGTGGCAGGCTCTGCTTTTGCGGGGAACTTTTGGGAGAGAAATTGAATTGGAACACAAATGCAGAAGCCCATTTTGCTGGTCCTAAGCCATATTCTCCATATTCCTTTATCAATAGAAAAGATATTTTGATCATGATCTTCCTGACTTATATGTATTTCTCAGTTTCCATTTTTTAAATGCTCAATGGATGTTCTTTGTTTTTTTTTTTTTTTTTTTTTTAAGATCCCCTAAATCCAAAAGATCATGGAATATTACAATTTTCTGACCTCCTTCTTACATAGGGAAAAGTACTGGTGTCCAGTATATTTGAGTATTTAATCTAAACATAGTTTTGCTGACTGAATAAAGGACATTAAGGGACCAAAGTGTGACCAGGAATTATCTGTTCAGATAGCTGACCAGCAAAATAGATGTGACTCTGTACTTTCAGGATATGAATAGCCACAGTATGAATGTCCATTTCTCTCTTGATGTTAAGCAAAGAGTTTCTTTTGCTGAGTTTTCTTGACTCTGAAATTTTATCTCTGTCTTCCCTTGCTCACTCTCTAGAAGAAATTAACTTTAATAACTTCAAACATGCTATGGGTGAGTTTGTAATTGAGTAAATGCTCTCATAGGTGCCAAATGAAACAAATTACATTGTTGAATCATAGAGTACATACTGCTTCAAAGCTCATAGACTTTTATTTTTGACTCCCTTCTAAATTTAGTTTTACCTGATCCTCGAGAAAATGTATCAAAAGTCATTTTTAAACTCTACACATCCTGAAAGCATTTATTCATAAAGTCAAGTACTAGTTCAAGTGTGTTTTTGTTGTGAAAATGATTATAAAGTAGCCACTCTTCCTGTATTTTATAAAACTCTCGACTTCTGCTATTTAAATTACCTGGTTAATTAGGTCTCCAATGAACAGGTGTGTAAACACATTCATTTTTTAACCTTAACAATAATTTCCAACACTCTCGGGTGCTGTTAAAATTACAGCTAATAAAAAAATTTCTTAAGCTTTGTAAGGATGATGCTATTAATCAGAGAACTCTAAAGAAAGGTGCTGGATAAAAACACTGCACTGTGCAAGCAAATCTGAAAATATTGTAATCCCGGTGGACTTGAGTAGAGAATTTAGTTTCTTAGCTTAAAAGTGGGTAAGTGGTGCTTGTATCATTACATTAGTCACATTAATCACCAAGTTTTCATACAGAGAAACAGAGTTAAGCACAGCAGCTGGTTAAATTGTTAGGGATAATGACTTGCATAACATTATAAGATGTGAAATAGATTTTCCATTAACAAATTAAGGTGAATTATGTGTATCAACTATGCTCTACAGACAAAGCCTGAGAAACAAAAATTAACATGTTGTCACTATACTCCTTTTTCTCTTCTCCAGCTATGTCACTGTACCATTGTAGAAAGTCCCTAGATTGTCCTTCTCAGAACCCGGTAATTTATAATAAACCACCAAATGCCTTAACTTTAACATACAAACAAAAAATGATGTGACTAAAACTTTTTTTTTAAATTTTATTTTAAACCAAGAACATGTATTGGTACATTTTACATACAATGGTTACATTCATCACATTTATTTTGTACCTGTACATGATGCATCTTGGTTCTCCTCTCTCTTCCCAACCCCTCCCCTCTGTTCCCTCCCTCCCTATTTACAGCAGGTTTATTCATAATTTTCCATATTTTCCCTTTCCCTTTTCTTTCCTTTGTTGCCTTTTTGCTTTTCCCCTTCTTTCTTTCTAGTACTCCTCTCCTTTGTATATTATCTTCCTTTTATATAATATTTATTACACCTCTTTGTCCTTATTTACAGTTACAGTTTCTCATATCAGAGAAACAATTCAATGTGTACTCATGAGTGTCTGATTTATTTCACTTAAAATTATATTCTCAAGGAACATCCATTTACATACGAATGACTCCAGTTTATCCTTTTTTATGGCAGTGTAGTACTCTATTGTGTAGAAAAACCACATTTTCTTTAGCCATTCATTGGTCGTTGGGCATTTAGGTTGTTTCCAAGACTTAGCTATTACAAATTGTGTTGCTATGAACATGGTTGCACATACGTTGCTATGGTATGACGATTTTAATTCTTCTGGGAAGATCCCCAGTAGGGGAATAGCTGGGTCAAATGGAACCTCCAGTTGTAGTTTTTTGAGGAATCTCCATATTGATTTCCACAGTGGCTGGACCAGTCT
>PVJO010017946.1:0-37937 GCA_004026905.1 Hystrix cristata | reverse complement strand
ACAGCATTTAGAACCCTTTCTTGTGGCTATTGTGAAATGTCCAGTCTGTCGTCCTCAGCTGTGCTTGTCCTGTGCAGCAGCACATACAGCTTCTGTCTCTCATTGCCCTGTAATTTCGCACCCACCCACCAGCCTCTCCCCACCCGTCTCCCTTCCTATCCTTCCCTGCCTCTGGTTGCTGCTGTTCTACTCCACATGTGTGAGGTCCCATGGTGCTTGTCTTTCTGTGTGCCTTGTGACTTATTTCACCTAACATGATGACCTCCAACTTTGCCAGGCACCTTCCTGGTGTTTTCTCCTTTGCTCTTCCCGGACAGAGGGAAGCAATCAGGCTGGGGTGCGGTGGTCAGCCTTCAGTGGGAGCCCAGAGTTTCACACTAGGATCTGCCTGACTGCCAAAGCTAGGACATTCCAGCCTGGAAATCTCGCTTTCCAACTGTTGCTTTGTGTCTACAGAATCAGTACATTTGTGCTCATTTTTATGTTAAAGTAGTCACGTTAGTCCCAATCCACAAAGCAGTAAAGCAGCAAAACAATCCCAGTCTGTGTGATTTTGGCTTGCTGTAGATTATGCAGAAACAGTGTTTTGTCCCTGGCAGCCGTGTCTCCAGCCTGGCTGCGTAGCCCCACTCCACGGCAGCAGCGTCTGCACAGGCCTGTGTAGAGCCTGTGAAGGGCCCCGCCACTTCTGATGATGTCATTCTGACGTAGCTCTCCTCAGTGTTAAGACTGGATATGTACAGAGAAGATTTCCATTCTGCTCATGGGAAAACGAGCAGCACACACCAGAGCGGAACCAGGTCAACATCAAGTTGCCAGTTTTTAAATTTTACCCATTAAGCACATTTTATTTTATTTATTTGTTTATTTTTGGTGCCAGGGCTCGAATTCAGGGCCTTGTGCTTGCTAGGCAAGCACTCTAACCACTGAGCTGAATCTCCAGCCAACCACGTTTTAAAAAGCTGTATTTTAACGGAAAATTTAGAAAGACATACTCTCAAAATAAAGGATCGTTCCTCTAACATTTTTGAAGTATGTACTGTCATCATTAAAGCTGCTGAGACACTGACAGACCAGAATTTGAATCAGCTGAACTCCACCCACAAGCCTGGCGCCCTCTGTGGCGCTCGAGGTGGCTGCGTGTGGTGGCTGCTGCGTTCTGATGCGCTTCTCCTTCCCACACAGAGCTTCTGCGCCGCCTTGCATCAGGAGCTCAAGGAGTACTATCGCCTACTCTCTGTCTTGCACTCCCAGGTAAGCACTCTCTTCTTAATTCCTTCGTGATTTGAAGAGTTATAAAATTGAAACTTCATAGGATATTTCAGTTACTCTGTGCGTTAATTTAAAGCAGAGCAGTCAGTATTGTGATACTTTTTGAGCACCAGACAGCTAGAAAGTTTCATCATACCCTAGAGCCAATGTAGTGCTCATTTTCAGGGCCGCCGTATACCATTTAAAGGCCACTTGAATCTTGAAAGTACTATTAGTTTCTCACAGGACACCTTTGTCTTGCTTGTTTCCTTGTAGTTGCTTTATGTGCGTTAAGAATGAACATGGCTGGTCTTTTGTACTTACACATGCCACGCTGTCTTTCAGCTGCAGCTGGAGGATGATCAGGGTGTGAACCTGGGCCTGGAGAGTAGCCTGACGCTGCGGCGCCTCCTGGTTTGGACGTATGACCCCAAAATCAGACTGAAGACCCTGGCGGCCCTGGTGGATCACTGCCAAGGTCCTTTGGCGTCACCGTGTGTGCCTGCTGCTGTGCGTGGTTCAGACTCATTTGCAGGGCAGGCCATCCACTTTGCTTTTGTATCCTTGGCGGCCATAAGCATGTTCACTGGATGTCGGTTGTGGACGTGAGCTTACAGGGAAAGCTACTTTTGTGACGTGGTCTGCGATTTCCCTGGTGGGAGCTCAGGCATTAGGGAGGTGAAGCCAGGCTGAGAGAGCTTCCGGCGTGAGAGGCATGGTCTGGATGCTGCGCCTTGGCTGTGCCCCGCCTCCGCTCGCCATGTAGCTGGTAGCTTCCCTGGCATCTCTGCTTTCCTTCTGCGGTAGGCTCACATCTGCATTTACCACGTATGTGTTGGAAGTCAGCTTCGCCCTCTGGGGCTCTGGCTTCTGTGTTTCTGGCTGCCTTCTGGACACTTTTTCTCATGGTGTATGCCCCTAGGCTGGGAATTGCTCTGGGACTGCACTGCATTGCTGCCGTGGGGTAGTGAGTGAGTTGAGACAGTGCAGTAAACCCCAGACGGTGTGAGACCGATTCACAAAACCCGTGCTGCTTCTGTGTGTACTGAAGGCAGGATGGAATGTGGCATGAAAGCTGTCTGCTGCTTGCACAGCTGAAAACCTCCCTTGCAGTCCTGAAGGGTGCAGTGCTCCCCTGGCTTGTGAGAAGCAGCAGATGGAGTCTTGCTGCTGCTGCTGCTTCTAGGTCCAAAAATGGTCTTAATGGAAGGAAGCAGACACATGTAATCTTGATGCCTTGGCCACCCTTGGTTCCAAGCGCTTGCTTTGTGCTGAGAGTATACACTTGGATGTCTGTCTCTTCCCTGGTTCTCCCAGGAAGGAAAGGAGGGGAGCTGGCCTCTGCCGTCCACGCCTACACGAAGACGGGAGACCCCTACATGCGGTCGCTGGTGCAGCATATCCTGAGCTTAGTATCTCATCCCGTCCTGAGCTTCCTCTACCGCTGGATCTACGATGGGGAACTCGAGGACACGTATCACGAGGTGAGGCAGGGTGGTGCTGAGCAAGCCTCCAGTGGGGAGGTCTGGATGCCCCATTTCCTTTGTGGTTCCCCTGGTCATCTGAACAGGAGATACCCATTCTTCACCGGTGCCATGCCCCTTGGCACAGTGCCTGAGAGCGGCCGTGTCGTTGGATGGCAGTGGTGTACTTCCTTAGCAGAAATTCCTATCCTGGGTTGGCATCGAGAAACTTGGCGAGGTTGAGCTGCTCGATCAGGCTTCCTAGCAGGGTGGTTGCAGAGCCAGGGCTGGCCTCCCGAGGCTGAGGAACAGGCGCTCACGTGGGTGGCTTGGCAGGCTTGCTTCGTAAACTCAGTTCAGTTAACTGGGGTGCTAGGAGCTTGAACGAAGCAAATTATTTGTATATGGATACACAGCATTTACTTTTTGAAATAAGTTGGTTCTGCTAGAATGGAGTATATATTCTTAAAAATTATCAGGGTGCCAGAACCACACAGCGAAAACCACTGGGTTTAGGGGGAAGTAGGTAGGGGTGTCATACTCACAGCCATTGCTAGTAACATTGAAAGCACCAGAAGGTTAGGAATCTCACAAGGTTGTGGCACAATTTAGCATGTTAAGTGGCTCAGAAATACATGAATACTGCAGTAAATGTGTAATCATTAATATTGAACCAGCCCCATTGACTGCCATGGGTGTGAGTAGGAGGCTGAATTGCTGTGTCCTGGGAGGTGCTGAGGGTCCCTCTGATGCCAGGTGGCACCTGGGAGCAGGCTGGTGCTGGGACGGGGCTGTGTGCCTGTGTGGTTTGTGGGTTCCTGTGTCTGGGTTCAGCTTCCATTTGTTTCTCCTTGAATATAAGCAAAATTGAATATAAGCAATTGGAAGTTTGCACTGTGCCCAGAGCGCTTCCCAACCTACCAGTGTGCTGTTATAACTTAGCGTTTTTAAATGAACATTGCAGCATAGCTGCCTGTGTGTGGTGTTGCATTGTGCACTGCTGTGGAGACACACCGATGGGTTGTGCATGTGTGTGTGCTGCGTAAGTCGCTTGTTCAGCGACAGTGTGTGTTTTCTTCATTGCTTTGTGCTATGTTGCTACGTGGATAGATCAGTTTGTGTTCGGCAGTATTCCTGTTGATGGAGGTTATGTTCTCTGTAGTGTCTAGTATTAGGACTGTTCTTAAAGTGGACATTCTACTCGTAAGTAAATTGGACACATGTTAAAACCACATTGTTTCTCTGGTGTGAGAAACCGAAAGGGTGAATAAGGACCAAAATGTATAATAGATATTGGGAAATGGGAAGAAAATGTTCAAATGGGAAAGGAAACAAGGGAGGGAGAGTCATAAAAAAGAACAGAAGGAAAAAAATGGAACCAGAGCTTTTGTAAATAAGGAAGGAAAGAGGTTGAAAGGAGGGAAGGGGAATGAGGAGGAAAAGAAGCAAGACATACCGTGTACAGGTACCAGTTTCCTGTGATGAATGTTATCCTTATATATGATGCGTGCTGTGCCGTATCTAAAATGTACCAGTAGAATAAAAAGAAAAAGATACAGAGTAGACGTCCTGTTATGTGCTCCCTGTGTGTCCGCACTTCTCTGTGGTGGGCACTGGAATTGTGGCTTCTGGAGATACAGACTTTAACACGTTCCTGCCGGCTCGGGCCACCGGTGGTACGTGTATGACTGTCCCATCGGGCAGCTTGTGCTGCTGGTGGTACAAACAGATCTAACACTTTCTGTTGCTCTTTTTACTAATAAAATTAATGAAAAGCTGCCTGATGGCACAGTCAAGTTGCCCAGCAGGTAGACTATGAATTACGGCCTTGTCATGAACGCCTTAAAGTCTTATCCTGCCAGTTTGAGCTCTCAGGTGGGCCTGTCAGTTTATCCAGCCACAGGTTCAGCAGCCTTGAATGGAGCACCCAGAATCAGAAATGCTCCGAAATAGTGCTCACGTGATGCACAGATGGACCTCAGGTGGTGGTCAGACTCGTGCCCACTAAGACACCACACTCACATTCGGGTTGTGCGTATGAAGGAATTGAACGCTGATACTTGGATTCCGTCCCGGAATATCTCAGTTTGTGCAGGGCAGTGCAGGTGCTCCTTCTTTAGTGACTGGACTTGACACTGAGGTGTGCTTTTTGGACTGAGGCCCCGTCTGGTGTTCTTCTGTACAGTGCTGTACCTCTTGTTTATAGAGCTTCAGTGTCTTTTTGTACAGTGCACCTTGTTTATACAGTGCTGTAATTTTTGCTGACTGTACTGATTGTGTATTGAATTTATAGGTTAAGAATGTCTTTATGCTTCCTATGCGCTTAGCTAAATGAAATGTCTTTTTTAAAAATATAATTGAAAGCCTTGGAAAGTGTTACCTTTTCATTTTACTGGTGGTTATCTTGAGGTGACTCAGCTTTCAGTGTCCTGCTTCTCTGTAAATACTGAAGTCTCCAGTAAACCAGGCTAACCTCTTCCTCCCATTGAAGTGAGGAATTCTGTTACCTTCCTGGGTTCTGGGCCCACACCCTCAATAATCTCTGTAGCTTTTGCGTACATCTGGGTTATTTTATTATTTTTAACTTTTCATGTACAATTTGTAAATTGCCTTTTCTTTCAAGATTTTAATTTGCTCTGCATTTAGATTTGCATCAGTTCTTTAGAATTAACTGCTGCTGAGCGGGTATTTTTGTCTGCCACCCAGCTCAGTAGCTACTCCGTTCATTGAGATACACATGTGGGAAAGTAAGCAGTTTGAAACACTGATTGAGTAAAGAATGAGCCACCCGAGCCACCGTACAGGCCAGGACCAGCACCTAGCCAGCACCCCTGTGCTTGTGTCGCTGCCTGCTCTTCTGAGGAACGTGTGGCTCTCACCCCGGCACTGCAGTCAGCTTTGTCTTGTTTTAACTCTGAAGTTTGTGGGATCATTTGACATGCAGTCATGCGTGGTAAAATTGGTGCCATCTGTGGGAGGCGTCGTTTGTATTCATCATGGTGAAGTTTGCATCCTTTTTTGGCTCTGTTTCTGGAAAACATCATAAAGTTGTTTGTTTAGTTAGGGTTTTAAATCAGACCTCATTTTTCAGGATAAGCAGCAGCTTAGATTCATGCATTCTTTAGTTCTCACTGCCAGGGGGTGAGAGGCAGGAGGAAACTTCCAGGTGTGGCCTTTCTTTTCCTTTGGTAGAGAGAGTTCACGCATTTGAGGTTACTGTGCAGTACCTGGAGGAGGCGAATCTTGGGTGATGTTTAAAAGCCTGTGCAATTGAGTATTTTGAAGGCATATTAAATCTTCTGATCATTGTCACGGTGAGACAAGTATCTGGGCTTTAAAAATTTTTACGTGTGAGTTTATGGGTCTGAGTGGTTTTGTGACTAGAAAAAATATGTTTCTTTTCAGAAGCTGTGTGTTTTTATAATGTTCGTGCTGTATAGTAGGCTGTGATACAGTTATTGCCTCATTGGTAAAGTTTTTTTATTTTAAAAAATGTTTTTCTTTTGATTTTAGACTTGTAGAAAAGTTGCAGAAATTCTACAGAGCGTTGGTGTTTCTGCTTAGCCTGCGCCTCCAGCGGCTTTGTAGGGTCCTTCGCCCTCTGCCTGCCGTTTCTGCTGCTTGGTTCTCGCTGTGCCTGTTGATCTTGTTCGCCTCGTTGGCTTTGCTTGTGGAATTTCTCCAAAACTCCACGACTGACGTAGCTGATGTGGGTCTTTGAGGTCCACACGTGTGTCTTTGCCGCGTGCGGTCAGGTTTGGGCCGACCGTCCCCGCCCGCTGTCCTCTGTGGGTGCGGCCTGTGTGCTCGGAGCCCGGGTCGGGTGCTGTGGGGCTCCGCGTCCTGGGCCCTCCCTTGGCCTCAGTCAGTCTTCCCATCATCTTTCAACCTGAACGATGGCTGTGCCTGTCCCGTGGGTCCCGTGGCACGTCACCCGAGGTTGTGCCTGCCTCAGAAGAGCTGGGATGACACTCGAGGGCCTCCTGTCCCTGGTCATCCTAGGCCTCTTGTCTCTGTAGGTCTCTAACAGCTCCAGTTTTCTTATCGTAAACCTTACACTTACAGATTTTCATTTAAGACTTTAATTTTGGAAAAGTTCTCTGAATAGTATATTTACCTTACAGATTTGCTAGTTTAGAGAATTACATTGTATGCTTCATCATTATGTAATTAAAACTTGAGAATTTTTCTCTTCATTTCTGGTATGTGTTAATTTTTTCTTAGTTTGGCTAAGGTGAGTTACAACTCTTGAAATTGTATTTCTTCAAGCATCCGTCTCCGGATACAGAGCTGTATAATTTACTTCACTTTGTGGGTATCTGTATAAGGAGATAACACTTTCTATAATCAAAAGAAAGTGTAAAACATCAGTAAAGAGAAATTGAAAAAAAAAAATGTGTAGGGCCCCAAATAGAGATTGTGGCACTTGAAAAATCCAGCGATGAGGAGAACCCCAGCAGCTCCTCATCGGAGGCTTCGCGGAGGGAGAGGAAAACAGTGACTGGAGAAGGTCGAAGAACCGAAAGAAAAGAGAGGAAGGAAAACAAAGTGCTTAGGATCCTGGGCACCAAGGCTCATGAGTGAAATGATTATGAGTTCAGGAAAAACATGAATGTACATGTCCAAGGGCCTCAGTGAGCTCAGAATAGCATGAACCCAGAGACCTACAACGAGAAACAGAGACAAAGCCAGAGAAGTGTTCAGCGCAGCAGAAGGAAAGCACACGCTGGGGGAGGGGCCTCAGCGAGAACAACAGCTGGCTCCTCATGAGGACTTGGGGAACAGAGGGATCCGGAACTCTCTGGATCCAGAACTCTCTGTAAAGATTTCCAGGATTAAAGACAACCGAGTTGCCGGAGGGTTTCTTAGGGTTTAAATTAAATTTTCCTGTTGTTCTCACTGATAATGATCCAGCTACAGTCTGGCCGTCGGGATGAATTAGCGTGTTGTCTGTGACGACCGGCGCTTCTGTTGAGGTGAATAACAGACAGATACAGTTTATGTGCATTTAATCTCATCTGTTGAATGGCAAGCTATGGAGGAGTCCCAGCACTGTGACTGGGTGACTGCGGAGACGATTCGTAGTGGGCTTATAAGGAGTTTTAGTTTTTATCTGGACTAATTTAAGTACATTTTCAAGTAATGATAAGCTCGTTACAGTAGAACTGTCCTTCTCCAGGCAGTCACTAGTTATGTGTTTTAAATTTGAAAGGTAATATAAATTTGAAAAATCTGAAATAGCAATATCAATGAATGTTTTAGTCATTGAAATTGATAGTGTAAAGGTAAATTTTAATTGAAAAGAGGTGTAGCAGTCCTGTCTGCGTTCATGAAAATGTTGACGTTTGTTCACACGCCTACTTACAGAAGAGCGAGGTCCTCTGTAAGAGTGGGTACCACCTTGCTTTTATGAGGGTCAAGCATAAGGCCATCGCCTCATTCGTACTGTGTCTGCCTCAATAGTTACCCTTGGCGGTAAATTTCTGTGAGAGAAGAAGGAAGTGCATTTTTAGTTAATTACTCTGTGAATATTATGTTATTAAAACAATACTGCTAACATGGTTAGTGTTTGACTGTTGTTACTTGATTCTTTTATTAAACCAGTTTTTTCCCATTTACAAATACTTTTGCAATTTAAACTTTTTGGTTATATAAACACAGAGGAGAAAATTAAATGTTCATCAAGAATCTTACCATGGATAGATATTTATGTGCATGCCCATTTTTAATTATATGTGTCCTGTGCATCCTATTTCATAACCTGTGTTAGTTTTTCCTCAAAATAAATAATGAGTATTATTTCTTGCCATTAAATTTTAGTCTTCTACCACAAGGCTTCTTAAAATGACTCAGAAACTCCGAAATAGGCTATCAGACTATGTATTTGTCAATGTGTGATCCTTCCTGGAAAAGATCTGTGGTTTTCTCAGAGTCTCTGGAGGGCCCATGTTAGCTACCAGCAAACTTTATTTTTAATGACTAATATTTTATAATTTATGCATTCACTTCATTTTATACAGTTAGTAACATATTGGAAATAGTATACCCTGACCAAGAATATTTTATTCCAGTAATACCAGAATAATATCCAGAATTTATTCCTCTGTTTGGAGATAAAATTGGCTATAATAATTTTAGCATTTTCTTACCAAGAGTGCTAGCAGTATACTAATTTCAGAAAACAAATGGGGGCATTTTGCCTACTTTTCTGTGGTTTTGAATACTTTGAACAACATGAGAATGGTATCTCTTAAGAATAAAGTTACACGGGCTCCATGCTTAGTGAAAGCATTTTGTGTTTCTTGTTTCTCAGAAGGAAAATGCTCTTTTGGGGTGTCTTCTTTCTTCTTGGTTTAGTTTTGGTCATTTATGTTTTGCCAGGAAATCAGTAATTTTGTATTGCTTTGTAGTTGCCTACATACTTTAAGCATTCTTTGAGCCGTCTTGTACCTGTGGCCCCATCATCTTTCTGCTCAGCTGGGTGTCACCCTGTTGCTGATCTGGGATCACAGAGATGCTTGTGGAGAGCTGGGACTTTTGTGGACAGGAGTCCCGGGTGCCTTGGAGGAGTGACTGAGCCTGGAGATGAGATGGGCTGAGTGCTTGAGTACCAGGAAGTGAGGAAGAGCCCCAGGCTGTCTAGATGGAGGCCTTAGAGCAGCTCAAAGAACTCGCTTTCCCTGGAAGGAGGAAGTAGAAGTGAGGGTGGTGATGGGGCTGAGACTCTGGTGCACTTAGCCCAGTCCGGCACCACAGGAGGATGGCGTGGGGGTTCCTCCGCCTCTCCATGTGGTCAGAGGACTGTCTGCTTTGGATCTGTCGGTGGTGGTAATTGTGATGGTGATCCCTGGCTCAAGGAAAGGATGACGCCTTGAATGAGTGGGGTTGGTCCAGCGGGAAGAGAGCACCACGCAGAAGCAGAACTGCCCCCAGGAGGCAGTGCGGAGTCCTGAATGTGCCATAGTGGACATCCTGAAGCAGCGTGGTGGAGAGCCTTTCTGTAACTCAGGCCTTTCTGATGCTGCTGGTTCGATTACAAGTGCTGGTGGAGGGGGGAGGGTGAAGGGCCTGCAGTTTGGATGAGGGAGAAGGTTCTTGATCCTAGAAGCTTCTGGGAGAGCCACCAAAGGAAGGTTACCTCCTGCAGTGCTGTGCAGCTGGCTGCTGCTGGCCGTTGCACATGTGTGTTGCCACCTGGGTTTTCTTGGTGGCAGTCTGAACTCCAGCTGTTTGTGAGCAGAACACATGGGCCTAGGCACCTCTCTCTGTGCTCTGCACTGGAGCTCTGTGGAGTAGGCGGTGAAAAGGCAGGCAGTCTCAGGGAGGCACAGCTGAGTGTGCAGGGCGGGTGATGGAGGCAGGAGGTGAGCACTCAGCCTGGGTCTGCATAGTTAGCGAGGTCGAAGCCCTCGAACATGGGTCCTTGATGCTTGCATGGCGGAGGCTGCATTGACGCTCATGAGAATCCTGAGTCTCCAAGAAAAAGCATGGCTCGGTTCTGTTATAGTTTGGTCTTAAAAGTCTGGGAAACATGTAACTCAGCTCAGATTGCTGTCCAAAATGCTTTATAAAACAAGTTTGTTGTGTAAGTTGGTAAGGTTCCTTTACCTGGGAACATATCCATAGAATAACTTTTGAAAGTAGTGTATTCTTGGTTGTTGCTGTTAGCCAGTAGTTTGCACTATTATTAATAATACACTTTTGCTTTCAGTTTTTTGTAGCATCAGATCCAACAGTTAAAACCGATCGACTGTGGCATGACAAGTACACTTTGAGGAAATCCATGATTCCTTCCTTTATGACAATGGATCAGTCTAGGAAGGTAGGGTTAGAAGCAGTTTCTCTGATTGTGGTGCTGTATTGCTGTATATATTTGGATCATGTGACAAAACTAATTTTCAGTTAAATAAATTTTGTCACGTTCTAGGATTATGCTATTGTGAGGTGACCTGTATGTTAACTGGATGTGTCGGCATCAGTGTGCTGATATGTTTGCTAATGTATGTTTTGAGTTTGAGAGTTCTCTTGATGCTAGATCTGATGCTCTTGTTATGTAGTTTTTAATCTATAGACAATTTGTAACACTTCTGAAGTATTTGTATTTGGTTTCCTTTTTTTTTTTTCTCTTTTTCAGGTACTGGGGATCGAACTCAGGGCCTTGTGCTTGCAAGGCAAGCACTCTAACCACTGAGCTAAATCCCCAACCCTACTTGTGAAGTATTTGTATTTGGATAACCGTTTAAATTTAATATAAAGATAATTATAAGATATTTTCCATTTTAGGTCCTTTTGATAGGAAAATCAATAAATTTCTTGCATCAAGTTTGTCATGATCAGACACCCACTACGAAGATGATAGCTGTGACCAAGTCTGCGGAATCACCCCAAGATGGTATGTTGTTGATGGTGGAGATGACGATGTGGAGAGTGTGATGATGTTTATTCTGCTACCACTTTACTGCTGTTATTACTCTATGCTGGAGATGATGATTGTGGTAATGGAGATGATGTGATTGGGATGATAGTGGTAGTGATGGAGATCATGAGGATGATGGTGGTGGCCATGGGGTTTGTGATGGGGATGATGATGGTCGCCATAGGAATGATGGTGGTGGCCATGGAGTTGGTGGTGGGGATGATGATGGTGGCCATGGGGATGATGGTGGGGATGATGGTGGTGGCCATAGGGATGGTGATGGGGATGATGATGGTGGTTGTCAAGATGATGCTGGAGATGATGGTGGTCGTGGAGATGATGGCGATTATGGTGGTTTTGAGGATGATATGATTGGAATGATGTAATGATGGTGGTGATAATGGTGGTGGTGGTGATGATGGTGATAATGTGTGTGTGTGTGTGTGTGTGTGTGTGTGTGTGTATGCGTCATTTAAAATACGTTTTGTTCCTTAGGGTTTATAATTTATCTCAATTGCTAGAATACTGTCATACCCAGTATGATACATATGTGTGTGTGTGTGTGTGTATACGTGTGTGTGTATATGTGTGTGTGCGTATAAAATCTTGCAGTATGAATGTTTAATTCCCTTTATAGAGTTAAATAGTGGGTATTGGAATAGGTATAGTTATTCTGTCCTGCTTTGTGATTTTAAAGCGACATGTGCCAGAATAATAAATGGGGAAATGTTGCCATTGTTAGCCAGCTTTGGGACTCAAAGGCTCATTTGGAAAGCAGAGATTTGGCAAATGTTTTTGTTTGTAGAACATCGGGGTATTAAAGTTTTGCCTGCATTAAAAAGCTGTGATTTCCGTCCTTTTCTCACTGCTGTCCCTTTCTCACATTTCCCCTCTTGCTGCCTGCCCCAGTCTCAGTTGTCTCCTCATATTTTGTGTATAGCTTATTTTTATGGCTTTCTAGTCCTGGTTATATTTGCTATTTATGTTACCATCTTGATTCATTCAAGGGTTCACTTTGCCTGTGATATTGTATTGGAAGCGGTGCTCAGAATGAGTTCGGGAGTAGGGGTTGTGTTCCTTAGGATCGTGGCCCACTGTGGTCTCACACCCACTGAGTTTATATGCAGAGCTTTCCACATGCTCCAGGTTCTCTCCTGGAGTAGGAAATGGGATCCAAATGAAGCTTTGGGGGAAATGCCCACGTTCAGAGGTAGAAGGAGGAAGAGCCAGGAGAGCATTTGTGTTGCTGGAGTTCTGAGCTCTCTTTGGGGCCTAGAGAGGACAACCCGCCTGCAAGGCCTGGATGGTGTCTGAAGGAGGCATTCCCTGGGAGAGGGGGTGCTGTTGTTACTGCTGCCGCTGCCCTCGCTGAAGTGCTGCTGTACTGCTGTTGTGGGTGTTGGTGTTACAGCCTTACTGCTGTTGCCGCCCTACTGTTGTTACCTCTGCACTGCTGGCCTGTCCGCTGCTGTTACCTGTGCACTGCTGTTGCCTCCCCGCTGCTGTTACCTCTGCACTGCTGTTACCTCCCCGCTGCTGTTACCTGTGTACTGGTGTTGCCTCCCCGCTGGCATTAGCACTGTGTGTTATTCCTATTCTAGTGCTGTTACAACTCTGTGCGGTTACTATTCTACTGCTGTGTTAGTACTCTACCCTTGTTACTACTCTACTGCTTTTATTACTCTGCGCTGTTACTGCTTTGTTGTTTCTCTTCTGTTGCTGTTATAACTGCTGTTACTCCTCTACTGCTGTTACTATTCTACTCCTGTCATTACTGCTTTTACTATTCTGCTGTTGTTACTCTACGCTGTTACTATTCTATTGCTGTTAGTACTCTGCTGCTGTTACTACTCTTATTACTGTATGCTGTTACTACTGTACTGCTGTTACTAGCTTGTGCTGTTACTACTCTGCTGCTATTGTTACTCTTCACTGTTACTGTTTTACTGCTCTTATACTCTGCTGCTACAATTGGTACTGCTGTTACTATCCAATGTGACTTGAGCAAATATTTTACCTTTCTAGTTACTATTGATATGCTGTTATTCTACTGTTTTTACCTTGCTCTTATTACTACTGATGTTACTGTATTGCTATTATTGCTCTTCTGCTGTTATTCTACTGCTGTTAACTACTCTGCTGTTTTTACTCTGCTGTTTTTACTACTGCTCTTACTACTCTACTGTTGTTACTCTATGCTGTTATTAATACTGCTTCTGCTGTTACTCTGCTGCTGACGCTGTTACTGTTGTCACTACTGCTGCTATGACTTTCCTATGCTGTTATCACTATTGCTAGTATAGTCTACCGCTGCTGCTGCTGTTACTCTGCTACTAGATTATTATTCTACTTCTGCTGCTGCCACTGCTGCTGTTGTTGCCATTCCCCTGCCGCTGTGTCTGGTTTACTTTTTTGGTGGTGATGACTCCCACGGTTCCCTCAGTCCTGTACTGTGGCCAGTGTCCATGGAAAAGTGAGGTTTTTGCTACCCTGTAGTATACCATGAAGGCAAAGCTACAAACTTCCACCAACTACTAATAATGTAAAACAGTGGTAAATATCAAATTCATGTTCACCAGTGGAAAACTGTGTGTGGGGCCTGGGTCTGCCTCCTGAAAGGCTCCTCTGCACTGAAACTGGTTAATATTTAAACCTTCTTTATCGGACTCAAAAATTTTAGTGACTCCTTTAGGGGCACAGTGAGCACATTCCTGGGGAAAATCTTTACACAGCGCGCCCGGGGAGCCACGGACCCCACACCTCAGATGATGGTGCAGCGGTGGCAGCAGTACTGAAGCTGGCCAGCTGCCTCAGCTGGCCTTACCTGGAGGACCAAGCGTCCTCCAGTGTCCTGGTCTTCTCAGGTTAACTCTGGTTGTGGAAGGAGGCTCAATGTGGAGCTGAAGCTTTGCCTTTTGTATTCCTGAGTGACGCTGAGCAAGTATTTTACCTTTCTCCATCTTAGATTGCTCCTCAGCATTGGGATGATTTTCTAGCTCAAGTGTTAACTGTGCTTTTTAGATGAAATAGAGTGTTTCAGATGTGTTTTTATAAATGAATTTGAGCTACACAGATGTAAATTAGCATCATAAAAGCTCTATTATGTCTGTAGTCTCCACATTGTTTCTTTTCGGTAGAAAGCTCTGGAAACACTGTTTTCTCGTGTTCCTCCTGGAACTAGGCTTCTGTGTGGGTGACAGTCTGGTTCTGCTGCTGAACAGTCTCCAGCAGTGACCCTGGAGTTTGCTGTGGCATGCTGAGCTGTTCGTGTGGCCATCATGCCCAGCCCTGCAGGGGCTGTGCAGCTCGGAGCTCATGTGCACGGGCCGAGTGGGTCTTGGGACAGGTGTAGGCAAGTGTCTTGGGGTGACTTGGCCTCGTGCTACCGAGGGAGTGCTTGTGAGATTGATGCTGTTTCCTGTATGGAGCAGAATCCTGGAACTCACGGGCAGTGCCATGGTTGTTCCTCCTGTGGGCCCGCTGGGTGTCACTGCACTGGTTCCGGGTCCCAGGACTGCACTGCCCTTGGTGACCACGCAGCTGTGGTTGGGGGGCGGGGTCTGCGTGGATACTGCAGGCGGGCTGCGGGCTGCTGTCTGTGCGTGCCTCCTTGTCCTCTGTAAATACATATTACATGTGTTTGTGTGCTTTCCCCTTTTGTTCTTTACAGCTGTGGACTTATTCACAGATTTAGAAAATGCGTTTCAAGGGAAAATTGATGCTGCTTATTTTGAGACCAGCAAGTATCTATTGGATGTTCTCAATAAAAAGTACAGCTTGCTGGACCACATGCAGGCGATGAGGCGGTACTTGCTCCTCGGTCAAGGAGACTTTATAAGGCATTTAATGGATTTGCTGAAGTAAGAAACCACAACTATTTTGATTTTTATAAAAATCTGACATTTTTATTTAAAACAACCAAGTGGCATTAGAGGGGAATGAGTTGAATTATCAGCATACTTATAAAGCGCTATCTACAAAGATAAAATTGTGACATTTTCACAGGTTGAGGTCCCTTTGTTTTGCTGCGGTCACCAGAGACGCCAGCTTGTGCTGTACTTTGTCCCTGAGAGACCTTGTGTCCTTGTCTTTGTGAGGGTGTGGCACAGACAGTGACACCCAAAGTCCCACGAGTCTGGAGTAACTGCAGTGACCTTTGGTCCAGCGTGAAATTAATCCAGAAATATGTACTTTGGTCTGCGGTCTCTGAGTACTTTCAGCTTGTGCTGACTCAAAATTAACATTTTTGAGGTTTTATAAGGATGTTTTACTGTGTAAAATAAGGGTAGACCCTGTGTGCAGTTAACACCACGATTCCTATATTATCATGTTGTATTGGTACCATTTGTCTTTTCACTTTGTATCCCTCGAACTCTTTAAATTTTTTCAGTTGATTAAAAGTTCAAGTAACGTTTTTTTTTTTAATTTTTAAACAAATTTGTTAAGACCGGAACTTGTCCGTCCAGCAACAACTCTGTATCAGCATAACCTGACCGGAATCCTCGAAACCGCCGTCAGAGCCACCAATGCGCAGTTCGACAGCCCCGAGATCCTGCGGAGGCTGGACGTGCGGCTGTTGGAGGTAGGGCGGCGCGCTGGGGCTGGACTCCCAGGGCGGGCGCGCCGGCGGCTGCTCAGCACAGCCGGCCTGCTCATTCCTGTTGATCCTCCAAGTGCCCTCCCTGCTGAGCCCCCCGCCTAGCGGAGGGCGCCTTGGGGCTGCGAGCTCGGCTTACCCAGACGCAGCGGGGCGGAGCGGCAGGTGCTCAGTGACTCTGCCGCGCCGCCATGCGAACTTGATGGGCGGCGCGGGTGCTCCTATGGCGATGAGGTCCGTTCACCAGGACTCGGTGTCTTTGGTGTCAGTGTGGTAGAAGGCAGTTTTGCTTCTGGACAGGTTGTAAGCGAGTGTGTCTGCCGAGCTGGGTTGAAGGAGCCTTAGAGAACCCGTTGGCCTCCCCCAGCCCTCCCTCCCTGCCTGCCTGTCTGTCTGTCTGTCTCTCTTCTGGGAGTCTGTCTCTGAGAGCGTGTCCTGCTCTGTAGTCCAGGCTGGCCCTGAACACGAAATCCTTCTGCTGCAGCCTTCCAAGTGCTAGGGTCATGGGTGTGCGCCGCCACACTCAGCTTGGTTTTCCTGACAGAGAGACTGTTGAGACTTGGAACCTGTTACAGGCGCAGGGTTTTGTCATAAGAGTGGCGCGGAGTTTTGAGCACAGATTTACAGGATTCTTGGAAAACACACTGCTCATCCCCAAGTGTCTGTCCTGTGTCCTGGCGTGGTCCAGGTGTCGAGGACACCAGGGTGACCGGGAGCTCCTGCCTTACGTAGCCAAACCCTTGAGGAGGTTTTAAAACGTGGGCCTTACTTACCTGCCTTCTTCTGAGGAGTCAGGTCCTTCACCCCAAGCTCAGAGTCTTCTGGTTGTTTGTTTTGCCGTCAGGTCTCTCCGGGCGACACGGGGTGGGACGTCTTCAGCCTGGATTACCACGTCGATGGACCGATCGCCACGGTGAGGTCCCTGTGTGCGTGGGTGACCCTCTCAGCTTTAGGTGCCAAGGAGTCTGTGGTGTGAAACTGGCTTTCTTTTTAAGAATTTCTGATTAAAATTACCATGACATTGAGGATATATCCATTGAATGAACACTTAAGCCAAAATTGTGTGTGTTTTAAATAATTATTAATGAGTGCTGAAATGCTCTATTATTTTAATAATTCTTAAAAATATCATTTGTTCTATCACAGGTTTCAGCAAGTACTTAATAAATGGATTGTTCATTTTGTTCCATTATTCTTAGACTGTAGCAACTAATTTAGGATAATTTGAAAGGAACTATAAAGTATATTTTAAGGGAATCGTATTTTTACTACTTAGATAAAATTTGATATTTAGTATTCATTTAAACTGATGAGAAAATAGCTGTACTATTGTTCATAGTGCTTTTACCATATATAAAGGAAAGTACTGTTTCTTTTCACAGTTACCAAATCATAAAAGGTCGGCCAGGGGAGCGTCGTCTTACATGTCTGCAATTAAGATGCCTCTTTCTGTGGCTCCTTTCTTTACTCCGGCCTGAATAAACTCTCCTTGACCACGGCGTATCTTTAAACTTACTTCAGTCCTTTGTATGTCTGAAATACTGCGGGAGAACGTTGCATTCCTTTAATTACTGGGGAAGACATTTCGTTAAGCAGTGTAGTTTGGCGTTTGCGCTCCACTTAGTGGTTCTTGAATAGTCTAGCCTCAGTCACACCCCAGCTCGGGTAGTGTAGCTGACTCCAGGCTCACAGGTCTGCTGTGCAGTGGCTCTGACTCCTGAGTCTCAGCTCCCCAGTTGCATTGCACAGCTGCTCTTCGGCTTGATTGCTGCTTCTCCTTGGCCAGCTCTGAGCGGGTTTCAGTGAACATAATGCATGACACAGTGATGTCCTAACAAATGACTCACATCAAGAGACTCTTGTGTCGTGCACCTTGTTAGTGTGTGTGTGTTACCTGTTACTTTCATAGTGTAAGAGAGACTGCGGTAGGGCTGGGTTGAGGCACAGTGGCGACTGAGTGAAGGCCCCAGGTTCCATCCTTGGCCCCGAAACCCAGAGATACTGTGAGGACGGTAACTGCATTGACTGTTCACAGAGTAGGCAAAGGGAAATGCCTGGGCGGACAGTTACCTGGTCATTTGACAGCACTGCACCCTGTCTAGGAGGGCCAGTTGTGCACTGCGAGCTGTGTCCCTGAACAACTGCTTGTGCAATATTACTAAAATTTATGTCTTTAAAGCTATACTCTAGTAAAAAGGCAGTTTATAGTATGGGTTTAAAAACATCTCTTAAGCTGAGCTTGGTGGTGCATGTCTGTAATCCCAGTACTCAGGAGGCTGAGGCAGGAGGATTGCTGTGAGTTCAAGACCAGCCTGAAGTACAGAGTGAGACCCTGTCTCAAAAAACCCAAAATAAATAAAACGAAAGTGTCTCAGCAGCCCTGTGGCCTGCAGCTGCTAATTTGTTCGCTGGCCTCGTTGGTTGGCGGCAGAAGCTGGGACTCCAGGAGAGAGAAGGTGGCACAGGGCTGGGGCAGGGGCGTTGCCAGGGCACAGTCCGTGGTTAGTGTGTTTAGCGGAGTTGCCGTGCCGCAGTCACAGGGTTAGCGTCCAGAGCGGTGCTGGGAACTGCAGCCACTTCATGGACGCTTCAGCTGTGCGCAGTTGTGCGCGGATGCTGCTGGGAAGAGAGGAGGGTCACATTAGAGACCTTTTCAGCTGACGCTCAGCAGAGGCCGGCGTCTGCTTTTCCTCTGTTAGGGTCATCACTGCCTCTGTTTTCTTTTATTCTCACTAATTTAGGTTGCCATTTTTGTACAGAATTTACTTCTAATGGGTTCATATTTTATAATCATAATTTCTTGTATGACACTGCAATTTTAGCTTCATACTGATTCTGTGATATAAAATATCAGTGAAATTTTCTGCTAGGTCTAATTTGGGAAATTATGGCATTCAAAACTCAGGTTATTAAAAATACTTGTCAAATATAGATTATTAAGCATTTAAGATATTTTTAGTTCATCTTGTTTTTCATGAATCTGACATGATTTGAGCAAAGTCAGTGATTTTCTTTTATGAGTGTTGGACTCACCTAGTGTCTAGAGGTTGCAGGGTCCTGGTGCACTGCAGCCAATGCTGGTGCGGCTGGGTGTGGTGAGCCTCTGACGCACGCGCATGGACGCCTGCCTGTGTCCGCTGCTGGACTCCAGCACCCCTTTGCTGGGTATTGCTCTGAACTTCACCCCACAGGGAGGCGACCTGGCAGAGCGTGCAGGGGGCACTCGTGAGGGGCGGACGGTACTTCTCTGTAGATGCAGCAGATTGTGAATATTTTCTTTTTGGAGAGTTATATCCTGAAGGGTTTGTGTAAATTCAACTTTAAAAAATGAAATGCAGGTTAATTTTAATTGTGCTAGAAGAGCATGGTGCTTAAAGGGCTCCACCCTGTTACTTGTCTTTTGTGTAGTGAAGAATCCTTTGACTTTAACTCACTCATAGCATTATCTAAATTAGTCATCTGTGGTTTCTGTCATCACAAGACCAATAGTAATGTGGGCAGCACAGCTAAATGGGTAGTTTTCACACACTGGAGTTTGATTTTGGAGTACGTTCAAAGCAGCTTCCAGTCGGTCCTGTTTAGACGTTGGTCCCCCTCAGTACTGAGCACCCTCTGGGCCCTGGAGTTAAGGGCAGCTAGGAGGACAAGAGCTAAGAGGGCAGTGTGCAGTGACGGGTGACATTGTGACGATGGAGCAGCAGTGTTGTGCATGTCTGAGGAAGGACGTGTGCTTTGGTCCTGGAAGACAGCCCTGTGTGGGTCACATTAGAGAAGGGGCCTGCAGACAGCATGGACGAGGTGGGCTCTGGGCTGGAGGAGATCCTTTCAGGGCAGAACTGAGAGTGTAGCCCACAGGGAATCTGTCCACCTGCTGTGGTATAGATGGCGTAGCCCATGTGCCCACTGCCCTGGCTCCAGTGGAGGGTGCCGTGTGCCCGAGTCTCTGCCAAGCCCATGTTTGTGTTAGTTTGCAGAACACCCTGTCCTGTGTGTACACGATGCACGTCAGTCTAAACAGTTACTTGGGATGTCCCTCATGTTCATGTTTGGCTACCTCAGGAGAGGTGCCCACCAGGACTTGTCACCTGCCTGGAAAGCTGCGATCCTGGGCACCGAATGGAGGTGCTCAGAGAGTAGTAGGTGCATCGTGTAGGTAACCTGAGGTCCCTCAGAGTATAGACCCTGCTAGGCTTGTCTGCCCCTTGGAGCTGTCACCATGGGAGCAGAGCTCCTTGTGCATGCCTCCCCGGGGAGACCAAGTGCAGGCTGGGCTTACCGTCCTCAGGAGCCTACTTCCCCAGCTGCAAGAGAGGTAAAAGCGTTTGCCTTCTGCCATCACGAACTCAGCTGGCATGTAGATGGTGGTGGTTGTTAAGTACTGCAGTGGGCCGTTTCAGTCACTTGCATACCGTGAGGTTTATTGGAGCAGGCTGTGTATGAGCTGGCTCTGCCTAGATTCCCTGCACGGGTGCCGCGAGCCTGTTTCCTGCTGTCCTCTCCAGGTGTTCACTCGAGAGTGCATGAGCCACTACCTGCGGGTGTTTAACTTCCTGTGGCGGGCCAAGCGCATGGAGTACATCCTCACCGACATCCGGAAGGGGCACATGTGCAATGCGAAGCTGCTGAGGAGCATGCCAGGTAAAGCGGCGTCGTCGGTGGCCAGGCCAGGCGAGCTCCAGCAGCTCCGCCGCAGGGAGTCTGTTTGGCATCCTCAGCCGAGCTGGATGCAGCTCACCACTTTGCTTTTGAAACTGTCTTTTGTGGAAAGGCTTATGTGTAACATTGTTTGTCTTGACTTCAGTGTGAATAGGAAGAAAATGGAGTCACGCTGGGTTTTGTTCAGACCGTGAAGTTGTTTTAAAAATCACATATATTTTTCACTAGTGTTCGGTGTATACTTTAATGTTTTTAATCACCATTTTTTTAAGGAAAGAAAACCATTTAATAAGTCATTTAAAGTTCACATAGTGTCTTAATTATATTCCTTTTAGAATTTCCTTAATGCTTTGTTTTGTCCATAAACCAAGGCATTGAAATGTTTTGTATTATGTTACAATTTAGAGCCATAGTAAAAATTTCGAGGGGTCAGCTAGTCAAGATTATTTTGCTATTACAAATACTGAATGACTTCAATTGAGTCATTTTAATATCTTCATATGGAAATTGCTTTGGTCAGAACCTTTGAGAAAGTATTTCAGTAAATACATCTCCCTAAAGAAAAGCTGAGCTGAGTAGTATGCACTTGAGTCCTCTTTTGAGTGCTCAAAATTATTACAGATGAAGAAAGGAGCAGTCTTTGAAGAAAGAAGGTCCTGGCCTCTCCTCTTTGCCAGGCCCTAGGCTAGTCCCAGAGCGGCTGCCAGGGGTCCAGAGCGACACTACCACCTACATGCGGCAGTGTGAACCGCGCAGCTGGTGTCCTGCTGGGCGCCTGGGAGCTGCTGGAGAGGATCCTTTACGCTGGGAGTCCTGGGGGTGGCCGAGGGGGTGGCAGGAACATTTTCACCTCCACGGGCCACTCCAGGTCTCTCAGGCCACCTCTGCTGCCCTCCCGTGTTTCTCACTGTGTGCCTAGAGTGTCACTGGGCATGTCCTTCTGAGGTGCCACTTCGTCTGTACCCCCTGCCCCACGCTTTTCAGCACAACTTAGGAATGGGCGCTCATCTGCTCCTGGCTGTGGAGGAGAAGAGTCCCGGGAGTTCGGAGACTTATTCCCCATGTTGCTTTTCCCTCCCTGCCAAAATGTGTGTTCCTGTTGGCTTGGAGGGGTGAGGGGTCCTCCTTACAGGTCCAGCGGTGTTCGCTCCGGAGAGCTTTTTAATCACACTCCCTCGAGAGGTGTTGGTGACAGGTGATGTGGTTCACTGGGACAGGCTTTCTGCCCGGAAGCCGAGGGTGCTACAGGGCTGCGTGGCGCAGTAGCAGAGTGTGCGATGGTCAGGTGCCAGTGCTGTGGGCCTGCTGGGCGGCAGACTTGGGGCGATGGTACCCGAGAGATGACTTTGTGTTTCCCTCATTCTGTGTGTGGATGAGTCCTCAGTGATGACACAAACGGAAGAGACTGAGCTGTGTGGCCTCAGCTGGTTTCTGAGTCTCCTACCTCAGTTTCCCCCCTTAGGAGTTGTTCAGGACTGACTTTGTGTAGAAGTCCTTAGGATGACAGCAATCCTGGCGGTGCTCGCCCGCAGTGCAGGGTGTTGGGAAGAGCCGCTGAGTGACTCGAGGTTGTGAACAAGACATGCGGAGGAGCCCTGCTTCCTACAGTGTGTTCTCAGTCTGGAGCCTCGTGGTCAGATAGTGCTCTGACCAAGCCGCTTTTCAGTGTAGTAGCGTCAGATGTGCGTAGGTCCGCCTTCCCCTTGCAGGACATGGTGGCCGGCACCCACAGCTGGGAAGGAGGAGGGGCTGAATTCTGCTCAGGGTTTCAGAGGTTCCGGGCCACGATTGCTGGCTCCAAGGCAGGAACACCATGGTGGAAGGGCCTGGAGGAGGAGAGCTGCTCAGTTCCTTGCGGGGTGAGGGCCCTGGAGAGGAAGGGGCAAGGACCAGACGTAGTCCCCGAGCCACGCCCCACGCCCCCCAGACTCACCAGACAGGTTGATGGACATGCCTGGTGGTGGCGGGTGTGTGGGAAGCCCCTAGAGCAGGGGCTGCGGAGGACACCTGATGTTCCGCCAGCGGCCTGCAGAGGGCAGCACAGAGCCATGAGCCAGCCCGACTTCCTTCCTGAGTACCCTAAGGCCCGAGGGTACTTTTAATTTTGCGTATAAAACCAGTGCTAGCCCGGCAGTGCGTTCTTTATGTTTTTTGGACATCAGTGCCAGTGTGGCTTTGCTTTTGGGGTTCTTACAATCAGGTAGGTATGTGTGAGTCAACCATGCAAAGACATTCTGTTTCAGGTGTACATCTGACATTGTGTCCAGGTACTTGGGAAAGAGTTGACGCGTTTTTAGATGTCAGAACTGAAAGGACCGTCCTGCCTGCGAGCTGAGTTCAGAAATGCTGTACGTTTGGAAACACGCCATGTGCGTTGCTCCGGACGCAGTGCGGAGTCCAGGCCTGTGGCCTCGGGCTGTCCCGCGCTGCCCCCCAGAGGCCTGCTCTAGAAGAGCACCACGGGAGATAAGTCTAGTACGCACCTGCTGTTGGACAAGGCGGGAAGGCCGTTTCCCCAGAAGGGAAAAACGTGTCCATGGCTGAGCTTCGGGAAGGGAAGGAACCCAGAATTTCATGTCGCTGCTAGGTTGTCCCTCGTTATGGAGACTTTAAGAAGGGCGTGAGTTTGAACCCCAGGTGTGGGCAGCCTTGCCGCCTCTGATGGCCCCAGTGCGTCTTGCCCACCTTCCACCTGGCGGCCCACTGCCTTAGGCACAGCGGCGGGTGAATTGGGAAGCCATGCAATAGACCTTCTGTTCATTCATGATACTGCCTTTCTTCTTCTTGTTTTTGTTGGTGCCAGGGGTCGAAATAGGGCCTTGGGCTTGCTAGGCAAGTACTCTAACCATTGAGCTGAATCCTCAACCCAGTACTGCCTTTCTATAACATGAACTTTAGTATTTAACTTTTAAACGCGGTTGCGTTTCGTCCTATGCCACCCCGCTGAGAGTCCTGCATTTGGTGGTGGGACACAGTGCTACTTCGTTAGGTAGCTTGGGCCTTGTTAAGGTGCAGAGTGCAGGCTGCTTCTGCTGATGGCCAGGAGGGAAGGCCCACATCTTCCGTGGAACCGGCCCCTGTGTGTCCTGCCGTGTGCCCCTCTGCTGATGTCTCTGTCTCTGTCTCTCTCTCTCTCTCTCTCGCAGAGTTCTCGGGGGTGCTGCACCAGTGCCACATCCTGGCCTCGGAGATGGTGCACTTTATCCACCAGATGCAGTACTATATCACATTCGAAGTACGTGCCCCCCGGGGTCTGGTGGGTCAGTGGTGGGGAGGGTCCTGCACAGGAGGACCATGGCCACCCAGAGCCTCCCACTGTCGCCTCCAGGTGCTCGAGTGCTCGTGGGACGAGCTCTGGAACAGAGTGCATCAGGCCCAGGACCTGGACCACATCATTGCGGCACACGAGGCGTTCCTGGACACCATCACCTCACGCTGTCTGCTGGACGGTGACTCCAGGGTAAGGCCAACTCGTGGGAGCTGCCGACGGCCAGCTGGGGAGGAGGTCTGACGGTCAGGGTTCTTGTTTTTGAACAGACCTCTAACAAGATGGGTGAGAGGAAAACATGCTTTAGTCGCCTCAGATAGGTGTGGAGATGGTGAGAGGAAGAGCCATGTGGATGGTTTCAGTCACGGAAAGGAGAAGTAAGCAAGGCAGCTGAGGAGCAGAGCAGACGGTAGCAGTGTGCATGTTGCGGGGCAGTGTGCGGAGGGTCGGGCGCCTCTGGGTTCTGTCGCCTTCCTGTGTGCTGTGTGGCAGTCAGACCCGGGGCTCACCTGTGCCGGGCGATGCTCTGCTTCACTTTCTTCATTGAGGGACTGTGATCTTTCTGCGCGTCACCCTCACCGAGTGCCGATGTCTGACTGTGAGCATTTGAAAATGAGTGGTTTATCTGGGCAAATCCAGAATGTTTTCAGACCTCAAGCTTTTTGCAGGCCTCTGTTCCTCGGGCCCCTGTTGTGAAGTGGTGGCTCCATGTAGCTGGTCTTGCGGGAGCTGGGGTGTTGCTCCCAGGCCTAAGACAGAAGGTGTGCAGCCAGCGCAGAGCGTGGACTGGCTCCTTCCAAGCCACGCCAGGGGCGTTGCAGGTCTGCAGAGGCTGCTCTTGACCGCCCTACGCTCAGCCAGTTCCTCCCATGGACAGTGCCATGCCCCAGGGCTTTTATGACATTCAAACTGCAGAGCATGAGCTTAACCACCATGGCCAAAACAATGTATTTTGGAGTTTTTTTTTTTTTTTTTTTTTTTTTTTTGTGGTGTTGGGGATCGAACTCAGGCCCTTGTGCTTGCAAGGCAAGCACTCTAATCACTGAGCTAAATCCCCAGCCCAAAAACAATGTATTTTGATACACTAAATTTTATTATTAAGGAATTATTGATTGTAAGTGTAAAAAATTTGCTGACATCTAAGATGCATTTATGCGATAGAATGTTTTTATAGATATATTGAGATAGCCACAACAGTGGTTAAAATACTTTGGATGTAATTATTTAAGAAATGTACATCGAAGTGGTTTGTAGGCCTTTAGCCTCTCTTACTGTTGCTAAGCCTGGTCTTTTGATTGGGCTGAGATCATAGCAGGCTTCGCAGTCTGTGCGTTGATTCACATATTTGGCTGGAAGGAGTTGGAGCGCGTCCTTGGCGTGCAAGTAAGTTGACACAGTGACACAGAGGTCACAGCTCCCCAGCCAGAGGCATCCTCCGTCCTGTGCATGGGCCAGATTCTGTCCCTGGGTGAAGTTGCCAGTGTCAGGCCCCAGGCTCTGCAGGTCACAGACTTGGTGCGAACCCCACTTGATATCTTCTGACGCATCTTCTCCTGCTTTGAAAGGACGAGCACTGGTCTCTTATCAGTGGATCATGTAAAATGTTCAGCAGAGTGACTGGAGTGTAGGTGTTGCTGCTAATATTTGAAGCAATTGACCTTTGTATTTTGTGTGTGTGTTTTATAGAGGTACTTACTAGATCTAATGCTTTTCAGAAAATGTGATGAATTGAGTTCCATGACATGGAAGCGCAGTGGCTTAGCCTGCTCGGAGACAGGAAAGCCCACAGGTCTTGCCTGTAGAAAAAGAGCCATGCCATGAGCCACACCCAGGGAGGACGTCGTCCTGTCTGCAGTGTCACATCCCATGACAGTGAATGTTTGCATGTGACTTGGTCCTGCCAGTGTCACTGCAGGAGCCTACAGAGGCATCCTCATTCCCGAGTGAGCCTTGTGGAGCTTTGACTCGGAAGTTGATGATTTGTTCCTAATAATCACTAGAATTCTTTTTAAAGAAGGCCATTGTATAGAATAAAGCCATTATATAAAATAAATTTAAATAAATACATTAAGTAAATGTATTCCTAACAGATTTTAAGTCTGATATTCTTGCCAAGAAAACCAAAGCTCTTCTGACATAGAGACTTGAAGTTGGTTGTGGCAGCCCGAGAATGGCAGGCGAGTGCACGCTTCTGGAGTCTCCGCTTGTGTGATGTTGGGGGAAGCCCTGAACCACACCGTGAGTCGGTGCAGCAGCAGCAGCAGCCACGGTGTAAGCTCTTCAGACAGTCCTGGGTGTCAGCTGTGGCCTGGGCCCTCCAGGGGCGCGTCCCTGAGCACCTGGCCGGTTACCTGTTGCTCCAAAGATAGTGGTTTGTTTTTATGTGGCCACAGTAATGAGGTAAACAAGGTAGAGAAATACCAAGGCTGATCAAAAAATACAGTGTGTTTAAATTTTAGAAAAGTTATTACAGAAGACACATTTCCAACACCCGCCTTGTTCTTGCCGCTTTGTGGGTTAGCTCTAGAAGTCCTCTTTCCTGAGTGTCCTTAGAGGAGTGTCGAGAAATAGTGACTGCTGCTGCCGGGCACCGTCTAAGGGAAAGGAGGCTCTTAGAAACACGATGCTGTGTCTTCGTCCACCTTGTTCACCAGATCTGGTACCGCGCGACTCCTGGCTTTCCCCAAAGTGAAAATGACCATGAAAGGGAAACATTTTGAATCAGTTAAGGACATCTGAGCAGCCCTAAAAACTCTAGATATTCTGTTTTGCTTTTTGTCATAATACAAGACCCTCTGACAGGGTGAGGCAGCCTCTGAGAAGGGAATTTACGGCCTTGATGACAGAGTTGCTGGTGCGAGACCTCAACCTCTCTCCATTGTGTTTTGTTGTTGCTATTGTTGGATGACCCTGTCTTGTTGAGTCCGCTGTAGTAAACTAGAAAGGACTCAGATTGTTGATCTGGCTGCACCTGTGTTCTCCTGTGTTAGCTGGGTTCAGAAGACCTGTAGCAGATGCTCATTTCTGTCGCACTTCGAGCCCTGGTGTTGCCTACCCCCATAAAGGGAGCCATGTGAGCAGACGAGCCCATGCATCTGCGGGTGACAGGTGCCAAGAGCGTCTTCCGTGCCCTTGAGGTGTCCTGGCTGCGAGCAGTGAGGGCACGGGGGCGTCTGGCCATTGGGCTTCTCACACATCTTGTCTTAGTTGCCCTGTGTGCAAAATTGGCCGGTCTGGAGTGCTGCGCCTGTCTTCACTTTGATGTTTTATCCACTTTCCCATCTCTGTATTTTCTTGGATTTTCTGAGTCTTCCTTGGAATGTCTTCACATGTAAGAAGAGTTTCATTTCCTTAGTTCCACACAGTGGGCCTCTCATTTTTCCTCAGCATGAGTGCAGGGAACCTTGTCCTGTTCCCCATGTGATGGGGATTCACTGCTCTGCCCAGGCAGCAGCGTTGCCAGGGACCCTGGAGCACTCTGTCGCGGGAAGGATGGGTATCACTTGCCCTCCCTGCCAGTTCTCAAGGGCCTTTCCCTTGGTTGCGCTGTTTCGTGTTGCTGTGTGATCTTGCGTAGGGTTGTATGGTATTTTGTATGATATATCTTCAGTTCACATTAACGATTTTGTGCTGTAGATTTCATTGTTTCTGTCTTATGCTACACTAGGAGGGGCATTGACACAGGTGGTGACAGATGTGTGGAGAATACTGTGCAACATTTGTAAGCAGGGGACTAGAGATACACGCCATGACATTTGTAGGTTTTTAGACACTAATGGCTTTGTCCCGTGTTAAGCCATCCTTTCCTGGTATAAAATATGATGCTGGTTTTTTAAGAACCTTGCTGAATTTGCTTTTTATCTTTCACTAAGAATTTCCTTTCTCATAGCTTCCATTTCTGGTTTTGATACATCTAAAAAAATAGAGGTGCTTCCCTATTCTTCTGAATCCTTGGGGTAATTTTACTCCTAACTCAGCTATCTACACTCTGGCTTTGAAATTTGGGCAGAAGGGCTCAATGATTTGCATGGAGAGCAGGACACCATCAGACTGGGCTTGGGGCACTTGTCATGGTGGTGTCTTTGTTCTATGCTCTAATCACAGAACACCTAAGATTCGGGAGTTATAAAAAGGTCCGTGTGGCACACAGTTCTAGAAGTCCAAGAGTATCGAGCCTGCATGGGCTTGGCTCCTGCTTCAGCAGGAGTGGGGTGGGAGTGAGAGGGACCAGGAGCTGACCTACCTGGGGACAGCCTGCACCTCTAAGAAGGACTCGGGCCCTCTGAAAGGTAGGTTGGGTTCCAGGTCTCTGACCATTGAGGTTTGAGGGAACAAAGCATATTCAGACTACAGCAGATTGTACAGAGTGACAATGTTTGCCAGGACCTTGTAGCAGAGATTGCTGCTTAGTAGCAGAGATTCAGTAGTTGGTGAGTGAAAGTGTGAATAGCTCACAGATATTTTGAGGATTTGAGTTGATGTCTCATTTTATCACATTGTCTTAGCCTGCTTTCTGCTGCTAGACCAGAGTCCCTGCCACCAGGTGATTTATACAGAGTGGAGGTTTGCTTTGGCTCACAGTTCAGGGCACTGGAAATCCGGGAGCGTGGCGCCGTGTTTGCTTGGCTCCTGGTGAGGGCCTCGTGCTGTGTCATACGGAAGTGGAGAAACACGGGCCGGGGAGCCTGGCAGAGCCGGCAGGGCTGCGCCTCACCGCAGAGCCACGGCGCTCCTGAGAGCGGGCAGTGGGGCTGCTCCAGGGGCCTGCCAGTCCTGAGAGCAGTGGCACCCCTCACCCTTCGTGGAGGGCCTCAGGACCCGGGTGTCCGGATAGGTCTGGCGCAGTTACCGTGGAGACCAGATTGCAGCACGAGTCTTGGAAGGGACTAGCCACATTCAAACGTTACAGATATGCTTTCTCTAATTAGAAAAGCTTCATTTAAAATACTTACGGGGCATGTTGATGTTTGCGTCAAGAAAAGATCCTGTCTTTTCAGGTGCTGTTAAACCAGCTCAGAGCGGTGTTTGATCAGATCATTGAACTTCAGAACGCCCAAGACGCGATATACCGAGCCGCTCTGGAAGAACTGCAGAGACGGCTGCAGTTCGAAGAGAAGAGGCAGCAGCACGAGACAGAGGTGCGTTTGTGTCAGCGGTTGAGGGTCGACGTCCCGTGTGGCAGCAGGCAGCTTTCCTGCGGTCGTCTCCCTGCAGGCGGGTTGGCCTTCACACCTGCCCAGGGCTCCCGGAGGCTCGGTCACCTGGCTGCCGTCCTGTGGGGCAGGTGTCCGCGAGGGGCGAGGAGCTGAGCGTCCGGGTGCCTGTGTCGGAGGCGCCGGCGGACCGAGACTCATCTGAGCATGTGCTCGGCGACCGTGCGCACGCGCGTCCTCGGTGCCGGGCCGGGGAGGGGGTAGTAAGGGAGCTCGGCTGTCGGTGGGCTTCCGTACATTCGCTGTGATCTGCACTGTCCCGCTTTTCCGAGATGCGGGCTCTTGGGGTGGCCAGAGACAGATTGCTCCGACCGCGTGATGATTCAGTTTTCCTTTGGAGTATTGTTCAGGGACCCTTTTCGGCCTGGCAGTGACCGTCCGCGAGAGGACAGGTGTTGGGTGTGCTGCAGCGTGAGGGCACCGTGTCCCGTGGCTGTCACCGAGTTCTCTCTAGACAGGACGGTTTGGGGGCGATTCTGAGGCGGGGTGGAGGTCGCACACAGAATCTTCCAGCCTCTCCTGAGCCACGCTGCGGCCGCGTTGAGCCCCAGAGGCGTGAGACTCAGTCCTCACTGTTGCTCACTGGCTTTGGGGCTCAGGGTTTACTTCTCCAGGACGCAGTCTGTTTGTGAGAGGAGGTGATGAGAGCGTGTGCTCCTTGAGTGACCAGTGAGCCATCGCTCTACTGCTGTCCTTACCCCCAGAAAATCTCCCCTGTAGACGATCACTAAACTGCATAAAAATTTACAGAAGCCAGCTGTGGGACTTTCCTACTCTGGGAGGAGCTTGGGGCTCTCTTGCGTGAGTAGCAGTGGTCTCAAAAGTTGCCACCATCGGGGAGGAGGGACAGAGCCTTGTATCAGTGCAGGTTTGTTTGGGTGTGTCTCACTCGAGCATGCTTGCCAGCGCAGGAGAGGAAAGAGCTGGCGCTGGAGCCGCAGAATTACTGAAATTTAAAAGGCAAAGAAAGTTGGGCGGGGTTTTCGAGAGCTGAGGTCCATGGATGCTTTGCAGACAGTGCCAGCCGGCGGGCTGCAGGTCCCCAGAGTCTGAGGTGGTGGCTTCGTGCTGCGCTGCTGTTGCCGGCGTCTCCCCTCGCTGCCCGGCACCAGCACTCAGGCCTGTGTGACCAGCCCGCGCCACAGAGCAGCAGCGACGGGTGGTTCAGGAGGTGGCCTGAGCCCGGTGCCTAAATTTGGAGGAAGGATGGCCTGGGTGAGAGTTAGTGATGGAAAGTTGTGGGCAAAATGTGAGTGAGTAAAATCCAGCAGAAATTAGAAGAATGATTTATGAAGACTAGGACTCATTTCAGCAAGCAGAGTTCTAAAATGTAGTAATACAGTTCACCATACTGCTTGTCCAAGAGAGAAGAACTCCGCAATGTGCATGATAACTGAAGTGGCAAACTCGCCACTGAAAATAAATTGTGTCCACAATTTGTTAGATAAATCTATAGTAGATGCACATGTCTCCAGTAAAAAACCACAACACCAGTTTGAGGGCCATGGTCAGAAGCATTCTGTTATACCAGTACAGTCATGGCAGCACAAGGCTCCAGGGTGCCAGCACCTCCACTCTGTGTGTGTGTGTGCACACGTGCGCTACAGGGAATCGAACCCACGGCCTTTGCACTGAGCTGCATTCCTGACCCTTTTCTTTTTTCTTTATTTTGAGATGGGAGTCCCACTAATTCACTAAATTGCTCAGGCGGGGCTCAAACTTGGGATCCTCCTGCCTCAGCCTCCCAGATGCTGTGACCACAGGCACGCTGGCTCTGACTCTATTTCTTGTATAGTCTGAGTACTTAAATATTTGTATTGTCTGAATAAAAATGTGTCCAAAATGATGGAAAGATATAAGGCAGTTTATTCGTAGTAGCAGAAGCCTGGTAGCTTAGGCCACATCACATCACGGCTGCTGTTAGACATTGTAATGCTCTAGTTACTAAAAACCGTGAGTTGGGAGAAGATTAAATTTGGTGCTCTGATTCTCCAGGGCCAGTGGGGTGTGACGGCAGCGGAGGAGGAGGAGGAGAACAGGAAGATCCGAGAATTTCAAGAATCCATCCCAAAAATGTGTTCCCAGTTGCGGATATTGACACACTTCTACCAGGTGCGTGCTGGCACGTGGGCCCTCTGGCCGTTGCCGTCTCTGAGGTCGCCGCCCTGAGTGCCAGCTTGCCCAGGGCTCCGCAGGCAGCACGTGGCCGCCAGTGGTGCATAATTTAAGAGCTGCGCCCGTTTCCAAGACTGACTGTGGTGCTCTGGTTTAGGGTCACGTGCTTCCCTGGTGGCGTTGATGTCTTAGCAGGAGGGCTAATCAGCGTGGTCCCTATTGTGCTCACGTCATGGTCCTCGCTTCCCTTGGAAGCCGTCCTATTTCGGCTCCCTTTCCTCATGGCAGAGCCCTGCTGCTCCCGGTGAGCTTGAAATGGCGGGCTGCTTGAAAATGAGCCTCCCGGGCCCCAGACCCAAACTACCCCTTGGGTTTTCTTGCAGCCGTTTCACAGACCATCACGCTTCAGTGTCCTGTCTTACAGGAAGCAGGCTGTGTCTTTGGCAATACACTTTTCAGGGACTTCTATCTGCCGTCACGCAGAGTGACGCATGGGTGTCAGCAGGCTGCACACTGCTCTGCGTTGCTGCCCTGCCTGCTTGCTGCCCTGTAGGAGGAAAGCAGGTGGCAGCGGAGGCTGGAAGGCCAGGGGACGAGGCCCAGGTGCTGGTCTTGGGGTCCCGAGAAAGCACAGGAGACACGTCTCCTTGCACCCTGTTCACGAAGCCAGGCGGTGAGGTGACCCCGGGGCCTTGCGGTGGAGTCCGCTCGCGTGGATCACAGTGGAGGAGACGCACAGCCCCGAGTTCCGCAGTGCAGATTTCGGTGGTAGTCACTCTGCCTGTTTGAGCGCAGAAGGAGAAACCCATTGGTCAGACACCATTAAATAAAACTGTGCTGCTGGTTTGCATTCGTAAGAATGGTTGCTCCTTGCAGTGTGGCTGGTGTGGCTGCGCGGACACTGGGCGGGCGCGTGGGGAGGCCGATGTTGGGAGCCATGCTGGAGGGTCCTGTTGGGAGTGACCTCCGTTGTTTCTTTCAGGGCGTTGTGCAGCAGTTTCTGGTGCTGCTGACCACCAGCTCTGATGAGAGTCTGCGATTCCTCAGCTTCCGGCTGGACTTCAACGAGCACTACAAGGCCAGGGAGCCCAGACTCCGCGTGTCGCTGGGCTCCCGGGGGCGGCGTGCGTCCCACACGTGAGGGCCGCCAGCCTGCGTCTGACGCCAGCTCACGTCAGGTGCTTGGGGCTGGCCCGCATGGGCGGCCCCGTGCCCAAGCCCACGGTGTCTGTCGGGGGGTGGAGTCACATCGTGCCCCCAGAGGTGAGTGTGTGCGACCCGGCTGCTGCCCTGTCAGCTCACCCTGGCTGTGTTGGTGGTCAGACCCGGGTGCGTGGGCCTTCTCTCCCTTGCCAGGCTGTTGCTACACTGACCACCTAGAGAAGCCCCTGTTCCGTTGGCCGGCCTGGCAGCAGTGTGCTCAGAGGTTAAGATGGTGATGTCAGTGCTGTTTTTTAACATCCTCTTCAGAGGCAGTTTTTGTTACTGTAATGAAATTAGCCTGATACAAAGTGTCCCTGCTAAGACACACAGAGCCTTTCATTTTGGTTTTCGTGTTGCGAAAGACTCAGTCAAGAGCATTTTTGTCTTAATACACCACCTTCATGCTTGCTCTTACTTTTCCTTCTTCCAAAGTTTACATTTTTGTATTTGTTTCACATAACTTCCAAAGCAGAACAGGAAGGGGTTTCCCCGGTGCAGTCCAGGCCTCCGGAAGCTGCCAGCTCGTGTTGGGTATAAATATGGACCATTCGAGGGTGACGGAGGATTTTATTTTCAGATTCTTATAACCACTGCAAAGAAATCGACTTGGATAATGAAGATTTCCTTTTTCCTTGCCTATTTTTTCATGTAAATATTTATATACTACTGATCAGATGTTGGGGGGAACTGTTTTTTGTAAAAGGAAAATGTCATATCAGGTCACATAAATTTGCCTTTTTTTGTTACATAAGTGTAAACTTAGAAAATTAAAAAAGCTATCTTTCAGACTCATTGCTTATTTCTTTTTTTTTTTTAATTTAATGATCATTGCTTATTTCTTGACTAGTTTATAAAGAGACAGTTCGTTGCCAGGTTGATTTAATGTGGAAACCCAGAAGTGACTCCGTGTGCAGCTTTCAGTGTGGCATAGAGAGGAGCCCCACTCTCTGCTGGTCTGTTGTCCTTCAGCCACCTTAGGGTCTACATTTGATTTAATTTTAGTTAAACATTTCATAAAATTGGAAATCCGAAGCAAGCTTCTCCACTGCAGTCTCCCCAGAAATCACGATGTGCTGTAAATGTCCCAAAGTTACTGTCCACGGAGGCTGCTGCCGTCTTGTCTGGTTTGAAGCCTCACTGCGAGTGTCCGTCCCGGCTCCGGCTGGGGGCAGGGTCAGGAGAGGGCAGGGCACGGAGCAGGGTAGAGGCCCCGCGAGGCCCTGCTGCTGCTTTTTCTCCAGAGGTGTCCGTGCTCACCTTCCAGGCTGGCCCTGAGGACCAGGGAGGCCCTGTGTGTGCATCTGGTTCAGGCCAGTCCTGTGTCCCCGGGAGGGAGGCCTGTTGCCCTGGGCTTCCCTCAGGGCCGAGCTGCTGCACCCGCCGGGAGAGGAGAGCTCAGGGATGGATGAGGGTGCAGCCATCTGGAGCTAGAGGGCCACCAGTGGGGCAAGCAGCCTTGTAATCCTCAAGTCCCTTTGAAAAGTGTGTCCCCCACACCGCAAAACGGGCCCAAGGGCACCGCCCACATGTCGGTCCCACGGACTGAGAAGAGTACTTCTGTCCTGTAGGGTTGGACTCATGCCATCACTGCGGCTGCGTGGGAGCTGCATGTGAGTCTACCCCGTGCCCCAGGTGGCGAGGCTCTGCTGGTGTCCCGTTAGAGGTGGCACAGCTGGCCGCTGTTTACATCGTGTGCCCAGCTGAGGCAGGCAGAGGCTTTAGACACACTCCCCAGTGCCAGAATTGTGGGAGATAATCTGTGTTTTATTCTAAAAATTATGAAGTGTCGGGCCTTTCAGATCTTGTTTTTAGGCTACCTGGAATTAAATTCAACACACGGCATGAGGCAGGAGCCTAACTGCACTCCTGTTTCACAAGTGTGTCCAGTTTCCAGGCAGCAGCAAGTGGAAAGCTCGGTCTGGGCGACTGTGGCATGAGCAAGGTACTCTGCATGTGTGTTTTGTCCGTTGCTTGTCCTGATGATCTAGGGTCATGGGCCTGGTGGTTCTGTGCTAGCCTGTGCTGCTTCCTCGGGAGTGTGCTGCAGATTGCTCAGGAGCGCTCTGGGGCTGGGATGGAGAGCGGGGCTGGGGGCTGCGGGTTCAGTCCCCTGGGAGGGGCGACACTGGCCGTTTCTGATCTTGTCTCTTTCATAGCAGTTTTAGAATCCAGTTCTATTTTTAAAATAGTCCGGATTGTAATGTATCTGTAAACTGTTTTTAGAAAGGTCCCGCATTTATGTTTACTCTTTCCGTCTCTGAACACAGTATCTCTCTTTGGTCTAGGTCTTTCTTAACATCTTCCAGAGTTCTGTGAATTTCTCCATGTTGGCTTTGTGTAACTTTCATTACATTTAGTGTTAGGGGTTTAATTTTTTAGCATTAGGGTAAATGGTTATCTTTAAGATACAGTTTTCTGTTTGCTGCTGATACACAGAAATGCGACTAGTTTTACATACAGGTTTTATATAGGAAGGATTGCCAAGTTCCCTAAGAGTCAGCCCAAGCTGCGGGTTCATCCGGTTTTCTGTAACCCCGCGTTGGTCCTTGTCCTCCAGGAAGCAGAGGAGATAGATGAACAAGAGATTTATAAGGAAAGTACCCAGGAGGGGAAGCCCCTGGACCTGGTCAGGTAAGAGCCTCGTGCAGAGGGAGGAGGTGGGTGCAAGTCCTGGCAGCAGCGTGGCTCGAGGAAGGTTGGCAGAGCCGCAGTGGGGCTGGGGATCCTTGAGCCAGAACTGGCCTGCGTGGGCAGTGTCTGTCCCTCTGTGGCGAGGCCTTGGCATGGAGTGTGGCCCCTTCTCATGCCTGCCAAGATGTATTGTCATGGTGGACATGTCAAGGGGCAGCTCCTGTGTTCCTGGGGCCCCGTCCAGGGTTGCCTCTGCCAGCAGTCCCCTCTTCTCCTGTCTGGCTGGAATCCTCCATTGGCTGGCCTTGGTGGAGAGACAAGTCTTGTGACTTTGATTACCACACCCTTTCAGGCCAGGGTTGCCGCTGGGGATGGGGCCAGAAGCCCGAGGAGGGTCAGGGTAGAGTGGCCTCGGTCCTGTACCTGTGTATCACTCTGTCCCGGAGTGTGCACGTCCCACCTCCCACCAGCTACTCCGTGGACTCCAGGAGGGGTCCAGGGTGCCTAGGCGCAGGATGTCTGAGCAGCTGGAGTCTTGCTGAGGTGGTGGGGAGGTGGGCACGCCCTGGGAGGAGCCCCTGCCTTGTGTATGGCTCCGAGAGGGCCCTCCTTGCAGTGAGGCCACACCGGGAGATGCCTGACCCCAGGCTCTCAGTGGTGTGCAGGGGCCACTGTGGAGGGGCCCCTCAGAGACCGCAGCGCACAAACCCTTGGTGTCTGCGTGGGTTCCAGTCATCCAGACTTCCCAGGTTCCCTGCCGTGGAATGACCAAGTGAAGTTAGGCATTGAAGCCAATGTCGTGGGCAAGTCTGGCGGCATTTGGTGTTTCCAAGGTAACATGAAGTAGCTCAGAAAAGAGACTTCACAACAGAGCATGCTGCATACTTTTCAGAAAAGAGGAGCTCTGTTAAAATATATAGTCCACCAAAAAAAGTATTCATGCTTCAGGAAAGGAAAAACAGTGTGATGTTTTTTCCAGAGATGGTGTTACCCTCGTACGGGGGACCCTAGAAGATGTCTGCAGCAGGGCCAGATACCAGTGCGGCCTCAGTGGCAGCTCCTACGGGGTACTGGACACTTCTTGAGGTCTGACCCCGACAGCTACCTGGAAAAAGTCTTTCTCGGCCAGGTCACCGTGGTCAGCCTCTCATCGCTGGGCCTGGTGCCCCACCCTTGTCCTCAGGGCCTGCTGTGCCCCAGCGCCCTGCTTTCTGGGCATTGCCCACCCCAGGGCCGAGCTGACAAAATGCAGTCCATGCAGCAGAGCCCCGGGTGGGCACACAGGAGAGGAAGTGAGAATCACACAAAGATCCCTGCGCTCCTAAAATACACCCTGCACTCCAGGAAATTGAGTGAAATCGTATGGAAATGCGGCTGTGTGATTATGGATATTGTTCTGTGGACGCGCTGCCAGGTGTCTCTTAAGGAAGGGAAATGAGTCCCTTTTTCTCCTGCCTTTGGGCCCGGTTTGAAGTCTTAAAGATGCAGTGAGGGTGCACTGGTCGGGGAGCACCCAGGACTGTCCTCGGGGCTTGGCAGGCACCACTCTCTCTGGGCCACAGGAACCCTTTGGGCTGTGGAGGCCACACTGTGCCCGCTGTCCCCCCGGGGCACTCACCTGGCTGTGGCTCAGAGGGAGGGTGGCTCGGGTTCCCCAGGCCTGTGCCTGCGAGGTGTGGGCAGGGCGCACAGCCGGGTGCAGCGAGGTGAGGGTCCTTGTGACTTGTGTGAAGTGGATGTGAAGCTGGAAGAGTGTGCCCAGTGTCCGGAGTGGGAACGGGGACCACACGTGTGCAGGGATGTCCGCCCCTACAGCCAGGGCACCCAGAGTCTGAGGTGAATTTGACCCCGGTCCAGGCAGCTGGATGCCAGGATCAGGGCATGATGTCTTCAGGGTAGACTTGAAAGGGCTGAGAGGTGGGACATAGCCCCAGCGGCACTGCGGTCCGGCGTTTCAGCAGGGCCTGAGTCCTGACCGCTTGGAAATAGTTTTAAAATTCTTTTAAAAATAACCTCATTGTAGAGTTTTAATTGTTGGGACCTGTGTGTAAATTGTTTTTTCTATACTGGGGTTGAACTGAGAGCCACCCCCAGCTCCTTTTACTTTTTTTTTTTTTTTTTTTTTTTTGGTGCTGGGAATCGAACTTGGGCCCTTACGCTTGCAAGGCAAGCACTCTAACCACTGAGCTAAATCCCCAGCCCTTACTTTTTATTTTGAGGCAGGGTCTCACTGAGTCCCTGAGCTGCCAGGCTAGGCTGGAGCTTTCTGGACACGGGCTGGGCGTGGAGGCGGGGAGGGCACCAAGGCAGCCTGGTGCTGCGAGGAGGTGGAGAGCCGGACTGCACACCTGCGGGTTTCTGCAGGGTGGGTGGGAGCTGTGCCTGGGGGTACGGACATCATCTGCATTGTAAGCTCAGTGGAAACCAACCGTCTCTGACACATCGACACATGGACAGTACTTTTGTCTTTAAACTTCCCTTCTGCAATCCGGTTCCCTTAGGTCTGTGGAAACTCGCCCTCCCTGGGGTCCTGGGGCAGGAGGATCGGGCACTGGCTGATGCGAGGCGCAAAGTCCCTGTGGCCACATGAGTGCAGTGAGACTGAGGTGAGGGAGGGTGTGGCAGTGGGACAGGTGGGTCACCGTAGGGTTGACCTGCTGGAAAGAGGCGGAGGAAAGCGGGGTGACTGACAGTGGAGGGGCCGCCAGCGTCCCAGCTGGGGCAGGTAGGAGGCAGAGTCTGGCTTACTCCCAGGGTGAGCGGGTCCTGGTTCTGAACTGTCTGTTGATGGCCTTGGATCCTCACCTGGGAGGAGGTGCCATTCCGGGCTCTGGGCAGTGAGGGCAGGTGGGCTCCTGGGGACCTGGGCAGAGCCCAGCTGACCTGGGCCTCAGCAGGCAGCTTGGACACTGGGGATGTCTGCTCACAGACGTGCATTCACTGATGCCCAGAAATTCGTGTCCAGAGGCCTCACAGGGTGTCTGAAGTGAGATGAGTGCGTCCCTTCCCAGAAATCTCAGAGATTAGCGGCCAGCCTGTCCCCATTGCTGGTGGTGATGGTTCGTCCTGTAGTGAATGGTGGCCCTGCACACACTGGGTTTGCACAATGGAACAGCAACCCTGA
>PVJO010017945.1:0-37994 GCA_004026905.1 Hystrix cristata | reverse complement strand
AAATTTTTACAAACTTAAACACACACTAGTTTTCAATCACACTCCATTTTCCAGCACGTTTTTGAGTTTGGCTACACACACTGTGGTTCGATGGGCACCAGGACAGCTGTACTCCCCTAAGACTGACTGAATGAGAAACTGCCCCTGAACCAACCCCCGTGTGACTTACAGGGACACCGACGTGTGAGACTTTAAGAACCCTAGCCTAGTGACAATGCTGCCTCCTAATTATTCCTGGCTGTTCCCAGATACTGTTGATTTTTCATCCTGACCAAGAATGACTTCTTAGTAACCACTACTATAATCAGAAATTCTTGCAAAGTGAGATAAACTGAAAAAATTATTTTCCAGTCGAACGAAGTGCTTAAAAATATTGAATCTGACAATTAATGAAGATCTCAGGATTCAACTTTGTGATCATAACTAAACAAGTATTCATTTTCTTTTCTTTCTTTTTTTTTTTCTTTTTGTGAGAACACAAGAAGGGTCTCCCTACATAGTTCAGGCTGTACTTGAACCTACTATGTAGCCCAGCCCGGCCTTGAACTCGCGGTGATCCTCCCACCTCCGCCTCCCAAGTGCTGCAATTACAGGCATGTGCCACCATGCCCAGCTTTAAGTATTCATTTTCATCTTGTCATGCTCTTGTTACATTTTGGAGCAGTTGATTGGGCATTTTCTGAGCTCTTGAAAAGCTCCTGGGTGTTTAATGGGTAAAACAGACCATGGCGAGTCTATAGGACTGAAGGAAAGCTTTCTGGGCAGGTGATAAGAACTTTGCGGGGAAAACCGAGTCTGGTGGGCCTCATTCAACACCGCCACCCCATGCCATGGGACATCAAGGGAGCACTTGGCGCGGGTTCGAGTCACTTGGGTTGGAGGCACTTCCTCCTCCCCAGCCATCACTGGTGCTGCCCAAAGCCAGGTGGTAGGCAGAGCCAGTAATGACTGAATTTCCTACCAGCTCACCAGAGGGGAGCTTAGAGTTAGAATTAAGTTGATTTAAAGAAAATACATAAAGTGATTTATGTGTGTGTGTGCTTGAGTTTGTAGACCAAGATGAATACTAGCTGTATTTTCCTTTTTTTAAAAAAAGAAAATTCTCCCCCAAGACCTCCCCCAAAGGGAGAGGAGGGTGCACACACGCATGTGCTAGAGGTAAACCACAGAGAGCTGCAGAAAGTCAAGAGGGCCTTTCAGCTCTTCAGCCTTGCACCGGCTGGGACCCGCGCACAGTGCCCCGCCTGCTGCCAAACCACAAAGTATGCAGCCAGTCTGGGTCATGGCTTCCTCCCTCGCCCCATGGCCACCTTGAAGTGTCTGGACCAGACTTTCTAAGGCAGCAATTCCCCCTGGGTCCCTTCCGTTATAGCTGACATCGCTTTGGGCTTCTGGGACTGTTTCTGAGGGAGCGACAGGCCCAAGAGCCAGCTGTGCTAGAGGCTGATCTATGAGTCTCCCCCTTAGACATGTCTCAGGTGTAGTTTTTGAGGCTCTGGGTCCCTGTGGTGTCCCCTCCACTCAAAGGAACTTCCCAGGGAAGAAATCTCCCACAGCAGAAGAAACCTTGCTGGGGGAATCTCTTTGCTTCATTTATCTTTTACTAAATTATGATTTAACTCACATACTATAAAATCCATCCTTTAAAGTGTCCCATTCGATAGCTTTTTATATATTCACAGGTTGTACCACCATCGCCACAATCTAATTCCAGACCATTTTTATGGGCCCAGAAAGAAACCCTGTACCCGTGAGCAATCACTCTGTATTCCCTCTCTCCCCAGCCTTCGATCACAAATCTGTTTTCTGTCTCTATGGATTTGCCTATTCTGGGCATCTCATGTAAATGGAATAGTCCAGTACATGGTCCTTTGTGGCTCGCTGCTCTTCTCTTTCATCTTGCTGCAAGCAGACTCATCTCTCTAATCTTTTATGAAGCTCACAGAGATTGCTGGTCTGAGAGAGACGGGAGGAGTCCCAGAGGAGACTCTCCTGAGGCAGGCCGTTAGCTTCTCTCCCCTTCAGTGTTCCTTGGGCAGCTGCTCCACAGCCCATGTCCTTGTTGGGACTCTGCTTTCTGCAGTAAGCGTGTCAGCATGAGTCATTTCTCTTGCAAGCTGTGGTCAAGCCCTGCACTCATAGTGTGGAGCAAAGGCTGGTCACTGCCACAGAAATCACTTTTGTTCAAATCATGTACACTTGGCCTCAGCCCTTTGTATGCAATATTTACCTGGCATGGTCAGGTCTGGTCTGATCTGTAAAATACTTCTTCAACAGATCTACACAGTGGTGGAAAGAAAGGGTAAAAGCCTTGCCGAAGGTCACACAGGGGGAAGGTGGTAAAGGCAGGGTTCAACTTCAGGGCTTCTGCTTCAGTGCTTTCCCCCAGGGTCTGCACTATCCAAATGACCTCAGCCTGTGCTTGTGGCAGCCACCCCTCCCCCTCAAACTTCTCCCTCCAGAAAATAGTCCCGGGGGAAACAAGGTCACCTGTGAGCCTACAGGCAGACCTTCCTCCGCCTCCCTCCTTGCCACTGAACTTCACACCCTGGGATTGCCACGCTAGTCCTCCTAACGTTTGCAATTACTTTGTTACCCGACTTTCTGATCCTGTGATTGTTACGGACTGTTTATGTCCCACCTCCCCAAACTCATGTTAAAGCCTAACTCCAAGCACGATGGTATTTGGAGATGTGGCTTTATCAGTTCACGACAGTGAGGTTCTCATAATGGAATTAGTTGCTTTATAAGAAGAGAAAAAGAGAGAGAGACGTCTCACTGAAGGAGGATCATGTAGGCACACCGCAAGACAGACTTTTGCAAGTCAAGGAGGCATCACCCATAACCAAACCAGCTGGAGCCTTGACCTTAGACCCCAGCCTCTAGAACTGGAGAAATACATCTCTGCTATTTATGTCTATGTTTCTGTCTTTGTTTTGTGATACTGGGATTGAACCCAAGGGCACGCTACCATTGAGCTATACCCTCAGACCCTTTTGTTTTTATTTTGAAACTAAGTTGCCCAGGATGTCTTAGAACCTGCCATCTCCTGCTTCAGTTTCCTGAGTAAATGGGATTATGACAAGATGTGTGCCTCCTTGGAAGGCACATCTATGATATCTATGATATTTTATTATGGTGGGCCTAGAAGACTAAGTAATGTTGAGAAAAGTATCGGATCATCGTCTCGAAATTGTTTTTTCATTTTTCATAAGCAAGGTTGATATTAGTATCTACCTTCGAGAGTTACTGAGACAACTAATATGTGCAAAGAGCTTAGAACAGCACCTGGAACATAGTAGGCATTTAATAAGTGTTAGTTTTGTAGAAAATTATTGTATATATTTATATTTTTCATGCTGTTGAATTTTTTAGAAAACCCTATTTGTGCATACCATTGCCTTATTTAAAAAAAAAGAATGTTCACAAATATTGGAATAACAAAGGAAAGAAGTAATCAAGAAAAGAAAAAGAGAGGGAGGAAGGGAAGTGAAAAGGAAGGAAAGAATGGAAGGAAGGAGGGAGGGCCGGGGGGGGAGGGAGGCAGGCAGGAAGGAAGGAAGAATTCTACAGAATGAAGATTGATCTATAGCCAAGTTTTCTTTTTATTTTAAAATACCTCTGTATATACACCAAGGCAAAATTTCGGTAGTCCAAAAGATAAGTTCATTGGCAGTTTATGAAAATTTCCTTCCCTTGAAATTTTGAATGGAAAAGCTAGGATGGCACCCTCTTGGGTGGCTAACCCTGTACTAGTGTTGGAGAATCAGTTGTCAACCTTTTAGAATTCATTCTCAGCCAGATGTGGCAGCACACACCTGTAATCCCAGCACTTGGGAGACTGAGGCAGGATGATCACCAAGAGTTTGAGGCCATCCTGGGATACACAGTGACTTTAAAACCAGCCTGAACTACATAGGAGACCATGTCTCAAAAAACTGATAAATATGGAGGTTGGGGATTTAGCTCAGTGGTAGAACCCTTGCCTAGCAAGTGCAAGGCACTGAATTCAATCCCCAGCACCCAAATAAATAAATAAATAAATAAAATTCATTCTCACATCTTATTCTTGATCACATCGGCTGGCATTTTTATCAGGTTCTTATTTCACCATCCAGCGGGGCTGGCTTCTTTTACCCTCTGAACTGGCTGGGTACCAAATTCTCTGCTTGGTCTAGTCTTTTTCTCTCCCTGTGATCTTTCTAGTTAAGACTAGTGTTCCCACTTGTAAAATTCACAGCATTTTCTCACATTAGTATTAGGACTGTTTTGCCTAGTGACTTCCTTCCAACTTCTCCGTCCTCCTACATCTCATGTCAAGAAATGCTCCCAGTAGCTGCTGTGTAGTGGGGGCTGGAGAAGTCATGCAAGAGAACTGAGCTTCCAGACAATTAGGAAATCCTTTCTCCTGATCACTCCTACATTTACTTTAGTTCCTGGTTTCCAACACAGCAGCAAGAGACAGCACTGGATGATGTCCATAAAAGGGACAGACGGCCTGAGAAGGCCTGCCACACCCATCGTGCTGCTCTGCCAGAAGATGCTGGTGCTATGCACAGCCCTTAAATTGCCACATTTTGGAATGAATGACCCACTTTCCCACCTCTCTAGCCCTAGAAGACTAGTTGGACCCAGGACAGACACCAGGATCAAGGGTAGTCAACCCTAAAGATGTGTTGTGACTAGAAGCTTCTCTTTCTAAGGAATTTGGAACCAAGAAATCCCAAGTGAAGAATGTAATCATCAATCAGGCTAAGACAGAAGGTTTGTGATATAAAAATGAAACCAGAGAAACCATGATGATCTAGGGTAAGCCAAAATTACATGGGAACAAATATCAGATGTAAACAGGAGCCAGAATTATCTAGAGAATGGAAGGGACACACAGAAAGAAGCAGAAACACAATGACATAAAAAGACCAGGCCACCCAAAGGATAGAACCCCATGCCAGTTCCCTTGGTTCCAGACCACATTCTAGTCCAGGCCATGAACATTCTTAATTTTAAATTCTCTTTTCTCCTAAGATAATTTGAGTGAATCACTGTTTCTTACAACCACCAGAACCTAAGCACCACCTCCTTGTTCCTCAGGCCTCTCCTAAAATAGTGAGTGAGGCCTCATGGGGCCCTCCAGACCAGAGGCAGTAGTAGTAAGGCCAGGCTCAGCTCAGTTCAATGCTTTGCACATGGAGTCTGGGATCCAAGTTAATTCAATGAGTTTAATTTGAGTACCTATCACTGTGAGGCCCTATGCAAGAGGCAAAGGCCAGTAAGAAAGTCTTTGACTTCAAGGAACAAGTGATCTAAATAGTGTGGAAGGGTGTAAGAAACACACAGAGCTAAATCACTGCAAAGCAGAATCGAGGTATGTGTCAAAAAAGAGTAATGCAATGCCCTGAAGTTTCAGGGAAGGAAGATCTGGATTGTCTTTCTGTTGTGGCTTACATCTAAAAGGCACGTACGCTGAAGGCTTGGTCCCTAACACGGCAGTGCTCAGACCATGAGAGCTCTAACCTCATCAGAGGATTAACCCATGGATGGGTTCATCATTGAGCAGACTGTTAGGCTCTGAAGACTGTAGGAGGCGGGGCCTGTTGGAATGGGGTCCCTGGGGGTGTGCCGGGGAAGAATAGATCATGTCTCTAGCCCTCGTGTTCCCCACCCTTTCCTTGGGCACCATGAGATGATCAGCTTTGCTCTCCCACACACTCCCCTCCCATGATATTTCTGCTCTGCCGCAGGCACAGAAACAATGGAGCCAGCTGGCCAGCGACACGAACCTCTGAAACTGTGACCCAAAATAAGTCTTTCCCCCTTCAAATTGGGTATTTTGTCACAGCAACAGAAAGATAACTAACATACTCCCCAAAATTTAAATATTGAAATTTAATTGCCAGTGTAATAGCATCAAGAGGTGGAGTTTCTGAGGGCAATTAAGCCGTGAGGACAGAACTCTTATGGCTGAGATCAGTGTCTTTATAAAAGAGGTAGGAAGGAGTCGTTTTTCCTGTCACTACGTGAGGAAACAGCCATCTATGGAGCACAGAGTAAGGCCTCATTAGACACCAAATCTGATGGCATCTTGATCTTAGACTTCCCAGCTTCTAGAACTATGAGAAATAAATTTGTCTTATTCAGAAGGTACTCAGTCTAAGATATTCTGTAATAGCAGCCAAAAGGCCTAAGATGGGAAAGCTACCGCCCCATTAGGATGTGGGGTCAGGAAAGACTATTCAACATTGCTGAGTAAGCAAGTAAGATGGAAGAAATACGGAGGTTGCTCATGCTAAGGGAAATTAGCCAGTCTTAGAAGTTTAAATAGTTCATGTTTTGTATGAGAAAACTAAAAAATATGTAAATTAATGAATACATGAACAAATTAATTAATTAAGTACAAGTGAAAACCAGGAGGTAGACTTTAAAAGACGGGGAAGGGGATCAGCCAGAGGCAGGAGGAAAGGGAGTGTGGGATAGTGGGGGTGAAACTGATTAAGATATGTAAAATGCATGTACCTTCACTAGACAAACTCCACCATCATGTAATATTAACATGCACTAGTGAAATACAGAAAGAAGAGGAAGAAGAAGGTGGAAGAAGAAGGAAAAGGAGAAGGGGAAGGAGAGGGAGAAGGAGAAAAGTAGGGAGATTGCTGTGGCACAACTTGACAACTGGTGGGGTATGAGGGCTGAGGATAATATTGAGATTTTTAGCAGCCTTGTCAACAGAGTAGAGAAGGTATTGAGAATTAGGAATAAATTGAGCCCCATATCAGGTGTGGTGGTAGCCAGCAGGGAACAACCCAGAAAAGAATCCACCAAACAATTGAAAATGTGGATCTGGGACTTAGGGGAGAGGACAGACTAGGAATGGAGACAAAAGAGCCATCTGCAAAAAAGTGAAGCCAAGGAAGAGAATGTGAATGCTGTGTGGTGGGAGAGAACCAGCCAGGGAGGAGGGGCAGGTGGAGGTGGGAGCCACGGAGCTGTCAGGAAGGAAGAAAACCTACCAGTGAGTTCCAGGGAGTGGAGAGGAACCCAAGAGAGAAGACACCATCTCAGGGACAAAGGATGACCAGAAGGGCCAGATGTCACCCGAACTTGGCTGTGGGGACTGTGGAAAGGGAAGGAAAGGCAAGGGCAGGACTTAACGGAAAACTTGGGCAGATGAGGGGCTCATTTGTAGGAGCTAGGGAAGAGGACAGAGGGGAAAGGTAAGAAGGCCCATGTGTGGAGAGTCAAGCAGCTAAGCTCCAGGGGCAGCAAGTAGGAACCTACTAACCTCGCAAGGCCTGGTGAGGTTTGGCGAGAGTGCACAGCAGTGACTGGGGGGAGTGGGGGGGGAAGACTCAGGGACAAAGCTCCAGGGCCCAGGGGGTGAGTATGGGGGAGATAGTCTGTTGGAAAGTTACTGTGGCTCCCCAAGATTCAGACATTCCTGAAAGGCAGCTCACAGCAGCCCCTACTATTGTTTTTAGCTTATTACTTCTATTATATGTAGATTTTTAAATTTTAGAAATAAAACAAGTTCTTATTTTAAAGAAAGGATCCGAGTAAGGCATAAGTCTATAAAGTAAAAAATGACATAAAAATGATCTGTGACATACATCCTCCCTCTCTAAAGATAAACACTATTCATTTTTCCAGAACAACCTATGCACATAGGAATAGTTTGCTCTTTCTCAAGGGAAAAAAATCAAAGTGTACAGACTAAAGGTCAATTTGGTTTTTTTTTTAAATTCAGTATATTGTCAACCCTTTCCCAGATAAATACATAGAGATCTACTACATCTACTTTTAATAATCACACTGGATTCCATTGTGTGTGTTATCAGATTACTGTGGGTTGTTTAACAAATTCTCACAAGGGGCACTTGGGGGTTTCCAAATTTTTGCTATTGTGAATAATGTAATGAATATGTCTATTTCTGACACAACTGTGTGAGCATTTCCAAAGGATAAATTCCTATATGTGGAATTTTTGGCTCATCAGCTCTATACATTCTAATTTTTATAGGCAGCGCCAAATTTAGACTTACGGAAGTAACTCTTTGCTATCCTTAGCAGTATTTGTCACTTTTCTAAATCCGATAGGAAAACTACAAGGCAGTTACTGTTTTGCCTTACTTGTTCTTGAAGAGATTGAGCATCTTTTTATGTGCTTTGACCATTTGCATTGCAATTTACCTTCTATTAATTTCTTCTATGAATTTATCTCCCAGTTTTCTAATGAGCTGATGGATATCTTTTTACTTATAAGCCAACAATTTAAAAAGGTATACAGAGGTCCTTGCTAGGAAATAGTTCCTAGCACACAAATTTTTAGCGTATTCAGAGAGCCATACCATCTCCCACACTTAGCACCCCGTGCATTGTCATAGTGGCAAGGTAGGTAACGAAAAGCAGTAGAAGCAGTATTAATGTTTAAAAGACTAAACTTTGAAATTAGAGACACCAGTAATTGGAAAACTTTGCAATTATGTATTACTTCAGATTCAAAGAAGGAGCAGATCAAGATAGGCACCACTTTATGATACAGAAGCAGATTGGATGGTGAACAAAATTAGGAGACAGCGCTGCCTTCGGCACCCCACTCCTTTGGGTTATATCAGTACCGACCTTGGGGGACACAGTAATGAACCATCAGAGCACAGTTGTTATCATGCCTGTCTAGGGTGTGTAATTTACTGCTTCTATTGATATGCATAAATTTACTAAACTGTGTGTTGGTAGAGTTCCCCAAGGTCTGAGTCATAGACTACTGTTTGTTCTCCGCCTGTTAGGAACTGGGTTGCCTGAGGTGAGCAGCGGGCAGGCAAGCAAAGCTTCATCTGTGTTTACAGCTGCTCCCCTGACTCACATCACCGCCTGAGTTCCGTCTCCTGTCAGATAAGCAGGGCATTGGATCCTCATAGGCTCCTGGACCCTACTGTGCACTGCCCCTGCCAGGGATCTAGGGTGCACACTCCTTACTACAATCTAATCGAAAAACCATACCCCGCCCCACCCCCAATCCCATCCTTGAAAAAACTGTCTTCCATAAAACTGGTCTCCGCTGCCAAAAAAGTTGGGAACCACTTAGTATATTCCACTGTGTGAATTGGGGGTCTTCTCAATCAATCCTGTGGTGTACTTAGAAAATCTCAAGAATGTTTTCATGTTCTGTTAAAAGCTCATACCTGAAGCGAACATAAGTATGCAAATTGTGAGGCAAGCAGGCAGAAGAGGGAGGCGGAAACAGAGATAACCCCTCAACAGCTGCCTCACCACACTGGTGTCAACGTGGACAGAAACGCTCCCCCAGATGGTCCCAGAGTAATGTCCATTCCCATGTGAGTGCACCAGCATACACCAACACTTACACATCAGAAAAGCGTGCAAATTTAAAGCAAGGCCTCAAATCGAGTTGCTGGGGACAAGCACAGCTAGGTTGTTTTTCACTTTGGCAGGTGGGGTTTCTCCCCAGGAGACATTTTTGCTACCGATTTCCGGTTGTTTCCAACCCCCAAGGCACAGCTAGTCCCCCTCTTCCGGGCTGTAGGAGACTAAGGTGACTCACTCCTCCTGCTCAGCTGGGTTCTCTCTGGCAACTGATTAGTCCCTAAGCCCTGCCTCACTGGTCCTGCCGCATTCTCCAATGCAAAAGACTGAAAACATGCCTTTCCCAATAAAGAAAATATGTGAGATTGGGTTCCCAAGTTATGTTTCATGTTTACAACGGTCTTCTCATCATCGTTAGTTGGATTAAATTTAGTGATTACAAAGATTTTTGTTTTTATCAATAATACCCTTGATCTTAAAAACAAGAGCAATTTAAACAAACCCAGATGCTCTAAACTTCACCACATGTTTGTCGTAGTTTTTTTTAATCGCATTGTATTTGAGGCTGTCCTTTAAATCAATTAAATATGAACAGTATTCTTATGGCCATGTCCTCCCAGCTTCTCACACATAAAACATCGCTGTTTTGTGTTATTCGACTGCAGAACTTTGGCGGGGGAAAATGTACAATGTTAATTGTTATGTTATCCCCCACTCTTGTGACGTAGGTATGTCCCCTACCAAAACCTGTGCAGAAGCCCAAATGGAATCCCAGGGAAAAATTACCCTGGGCCTACAAAGTTGTTGGATTTTAAGTCATTGCTATTTATTCTTTTTTAGAAAAAAGTCTTCCCCCTTTAAAATGGATCGTTTAGTTGCATTACTATCACTATAATTATCAACAACTCTTTCTGTTGGTGTAATTCAACCAAGACTTATTGAGCGTCCACTGACTTTCTGTAAACATTCCCTCCATTTCTAAATCAAAGCAACCTCGTGACTTGGGTCGTATGACAGGGAGTCTTGGGGGAGGGGAGGATAGGAGTAGAAAAGCGAGTGTGAAGTCTCGGGTTGTGTGTTTAAAGAGAAGAAGGACACCAATTGAATTCTGATTTAATATCCATTGGAGACCTTGAGAATTTAACTTCGTTTAAATTTTAGCTTTCTCATCTATGAAATAAGCACCTACCAAAACCTTGTGGGCAAACACCCACCCAGCACATTGTGGGTAGCACTTGTATAGCTGCCACCTCAGCAGGGGCCTGCAGAGCGGAGCTGCCTCTAGTTTGTGGGAGCTGGAGCCTCCTCTGGAAGCAAGGAGTAGGGAAGCAGGGGAGTAGGGGCATGTTGTGTGTTGTTTACAAATCTTAGGAGGGTTTTCCTCGATGGTGATGGAAATCTGGGGCCAGCCATTGGAAGACTGACTAGAAGCCAAGAGAGAAAGCCAGCAAGAGGCCTAGAGAAGTGTTGCAACCCTTTGTGGTGGGAATAAAGCAATACATTTCCTGGGACCCTTCTGGGATGAGACAGCTGAAAGGTCTCTGTCTTTTGGGGCCAGGCTGGTTTTACTCTTATCTTTTCTGGGCTCTTCATCAGGATTCTGAAGACTTTGAAGCGATTCAGGCTGCCACAACTGACCTAATGGGAGATAGAGAAAAGAGCTGTGCCCAGCTGGGTTGTGCCTAGTTGCTGTGGTAGTAGGAATCAAAGGAGGTGACCCCCAACGATGACTCTTTTGGCAGATTAGGACCCTGTGGCCCCAGTTGTTTCTCCCACCTCTAGGAACTCCTTCCAAAGCTAAATCTATTTGGAGTTTTAGTTTATCACAAGGGGCACAAAGTTCTCCCATTTTTTGTAAGTCTCATTCTCCAGACACCCCAGGACCTGGCATTCCAGTGTACTAGCAAGCCTGCCTCGCTCTTGGGAGGTGCCAAACACCGGAAGAGTTTCCAACGGTGGTCTACATACACTCCCAGGCCACTGAGTGACCACCTGCACATGCTAGCTGGCAAGAGTAAACATGCCCGTGTAGCCCCGGGGAGCGTTTCTCTAACTTATCTGCTCAAGTGTTGACGTCATCATGTAAGACTTGGTTTCCATTAACAACCAGCCAGCTCACGTGACTCCCCTTTGTGACCTAAAGAGCTGGATAATCCCAAATAGATATCAAGCCTGGAACCCTGTTCTAGAAGTTAATTTGCTGTCAGGGGTCAAGTATTTCCCACTGAATGTCAAAAGGCCACTTAAAGATCTGGATAACCCTCTTTTGTCATCTGTGTTATCTTATGCGACACCAAGCATGCTAAATGGGAGCTCACAGATCCAGGTAGCTTGTTTCCGACTCTTGAAACTCAAATCGTAATAGTAATATCAGCTGACAGACTTTTTCGGGAAGTAATGTATGCCAGGCATAGATTATCTCATAAATTTCAAGCAATACAGCTATACAGTTGGTCTTATTTTCCTCATTTTAATAAGGAAATTTAAGACTCGGAGACAGTGACCTGCCCAAAGTCGCAGAGATTGCGGGATTCCAGCGCCAGCTTGGCCTCTTTATCTCTAATCCATACTTTACAGTGACAGCATTGGCTAAGCTGCTTCTTGTCGCTAGGACCAGACACCTACAGCACTGGCTAAACAGGAAGTAAATAACGCAGGGAGTGGGGCTTTCTAGAAGAACCCTCAGAATCCAGGGTGGGCTGAACTCCTGGCAACAAGGATGCAGGGCAGCTACAACCTGAGCGGCAGGTGTGCGGACCTTGTCTCCAAAGCACTGGGTGCCGGCTCTCATCTTGAGATGAGAAAAGTTACAAAATCCCTGGGAAAAGGGTCAGATGAACCCAGCTTGGTCAGGCACACACCCTGGACACTCAGCCTCGGCGGACAGGACAGGGGAAGATGCGTCCAGGGATACTGAGAAGAGGCCAGGGTAAGAGGTTCCTAGCTAAGGAGGGACGCTGTGTGCCCAGAAGCTGCTTCACTGCTTTAGAAGATGTCTCAGACACTTTCTTGTTATTGGGACAAAATACTTAACTCCTGCAACCTAAAGGAAGCGAGGTTTATTTTGTCTCATGGTTACAGTCCGTGGTTAGCTGGCTCCAAGGCAGAAACAACATGGTGGAGGGGCGTGGAAGAAGCAGAGAGAGGAAGGCGCCTGAAAGGGAGAGCTGCCCTATACCTGCTAACTGCCTCCCAACAGCACATTCAGCTATGAGCAAATCCACTGATGAGTACAGCATCCCCGTGATCCAATCCCCTTCCAAGAGCCCCATCTGTGAGTGCTAAGAGTTTGAGAGGACATTCTAGATCTAAACCCTAACAGATGAGGTTGGCAGTGATACACAGAAGGTGATTTTCCTTCTTATAGGGATTCAGAAAATGCAGAAAATTCTTACCTAACTCCTGGCTGTGTTCAGCCGTCATGTGCCAGGTCTGTGTGATCCTGTCCAGGGATAACAGGCAGGCTCCTCTGTCCGCAGCCCTCTCTTCACCCTGACAAGTCTGGTCTGTGCCTTTGCTCAGTTTGTTGCCCCAAACCTGTCCCTCTCTCCAGAAATCCGAATTTTCCTATCCTTCGATGTCTGTCCTGTATCTTCCAAGATGCCTTTCTTGGCCCTTTCCCACCCTTGTCCTCCAATAAATGCCTGCAGCAATTAGTCACACTTGACTGAGCCATACTTCATACTATTTCTGCTACAAACACTGCAAAAACATTTTTTGTTTCTTGGTCTTCTGTTGGCCAACTGAAATTATCGACAGCAGAGATCTTACTTTCTCCATGTTTTTATGCTCCCTTTATATAAGCTAATAAAGGACTGGACATAACAATAAAATAACCGTAAAAATAATAGCTATCTTTTGTAGCCTTTTTGAAAGGCTTCTTCACACTACATTTCCTCTGCTCCTCCCAACACCCCTGTAAGTTAGGAAACAAGACGTTCCCCTGCTGACTGCTACGTGACGTCTGGGGCCCCTGCTGGAGGACAGAGTCATCCGATGGTTGGCATTGTTGTCGGCTGAGACCTCAGTTGGAGCTGTCACCCAAGCACCTATTCATGGCCTCCCATGTGGCTTGGCAGCCTCAGGTGTGATTGAGTATCTTTTGTGGCGTCTCAAAGATCCAAAGGTGAGTGGCCCAAAATAACCAGGCAAAAGCAGGGTGGCCTTTCTGGATCTGGTCTCTGAAAGTATCTTTTTTTTTTTTTTTTTTTTTTTTTTTGGTGCTGGGGATTGAACTCAGGACCTTGTGCTTGCAAGGCAAGCACTCTAACCACTGAGCTAAATCCCCAGCCCATGCAGCATCATTTTCTACTGGACTCTTGTGAGTAAGGTTGGGCCAGATTCAAAAGCGACCTCCCACCTTTCAACAAACCAAAAGAGTGTCAAAGAATTTGATGAACACATTTTTAAATCACCACAAGTCCTACTTGGATAGATAGAGAAACTGAGATTTTTAAAAGGGTAAATGGGCTTGGCCAAGGTCATGCTGCTGACTAGAAAACAGCAGCTGCAAGTCATTCTCTTTCCTGGACCTGCTGGGCATAAGCATCTATGGACAGGTGGCCGCAGGGCCAAAGAGGAACAAGGGGCCGGTGATCTGTGGACCCATCCTAGTCTATGTTTTCTCTGCATTGGCGGAGTCCTGGAACCCCTCTGACCATTCCGTATGCCAGGCTCAGTTTGAGAGCTGCCTACTTTCTCAGCCTTGAGAAATAACTCTCTTTGAGAGCTAGGACATGAATTAAGGACAACAGTATCAGACCTTATGTTGTGTATTAATCAAAATACAGACAGCCAATCTGTCTATGGCCTGTTTCATGGGGCCAGACCTATAACTGTGCAGAGGGACTGGGGCTGAAGTCTGAGCTGGGGCTGGAGCTGAAGCTGGGGCTGGGCCTGGGACCAAGGACTACAGGCAAAGTGTTGGGAGCTGGAGTTAAAAGCTATGGACTAGAGGCAGGGATTGAGGGCTGGTGGGTGAGCTGATGCTGGAACTAAGACTAGAACATGGAGGCTGCACCCAGGAGAATGGACTTTTGCTCACTTTCCAATGTGAGCTGATGCTCAGCCTAAACCAGGCACGCCTGTTCACACATCTGTTCAGCACTTGCCTGCAATCACTTAGGTTTCCTTATTGGACTTGTCACCATAGTAATGTAGCTATATATTACACTGATTGTAATGGTAAACTTCCCCAAAAAACCTTGTTTTGTTTTTGAAAATATTAATTAACTGATGCACTTAAATTAAAAACAATTATGGGGCTGAGGGTATAGCTCAGCAGTAGAATATATTCTTAGCATGTGTGAAGTCTTAGCTCAATCCCCAGCACCAAAAAGATTTTAAAAATTTAAAAAGTAATAAAACTAAGAATAATTATGTAACCGCAGACCTGCTTTCCCTGTTCTCCATGTCAAAAATGAATGGCCACCATAATGCATAAAATATGTACATAAATATTTCACAATTAAGGTCAATTTCTATTTGGAAAGTAGAGTTAATGAATGGACTCTTAGCTGTAATTTCCTGACATGTTTCTATTAAGAACATGCATCGTTATAAGCTGTGTAATCTGGGTGCTCAGAGAACATGTTAATGAAGCTACAGTAAATAGAATCTTTAACACAATGAATCAGGACCCCAATCTGGCTGCAAATCTGGGGTGGCATTTGTCTCCATGATGTGCTAGGAGGCCAGGGTTTGGGAAGCCTTATACAAAGGCATGGTGTGGCCATTAGGGAGCAGAAAGAAAAGCAAAAGTGGGAATTTTCAGGGCTAGGGGTGTAGCTCAATGACAGAGCACTTGCCTGACATTTGTGAGGCCCTGGGTTCTATTCTCAGTACTGGAAAGTAAAGGGAGGGGGGCGGATCTCAGGCTTCCCTTGAGGTAAAGTGCTTCCTGTAGGGTGGAGTTAGGTTTCATTCTTCCTCTGCTGCTGACTCTGAGGCAAGGGACTTGATCTGAGTCCCCATTTCCTCATTTATGAAGTGGGAATAATTGCAGCGACCTCAGAATGCCATAGGAATTGTGTGTGAACTAATACATGCTCAGCACTATGGCTGGCATTGGTCAGGGATCAAAGGGGGACATTGCTGTATTCACTGAGCCCAGGACAGGCAGCTAAGAGAGGCAGTTGGGAGCCTCCTCAGGGCTGAGAAGCAGTAAACCAAGGATCTAGTGTTGCTGCCCGCCCTGAGCTGTGTGACTTGGGCAATTCTGGCCCACTCTGTGGGTGACACCAGCAGGCCCTCTCCCTCCCAGTGCCCCTCCCTGTGGCTGATCCCCACAGCCATGAGGCCTGATTCCAGCTCTTCCAACCTCCCCTCACCTCACCTGCATTGGGAGCTCCCCCAAGGCCACACACTCACCAGCTGCAGTGATGGGTACTCCTGAAAGTCCAGGATCTTAGCCATTTAACAAGGTCTGCCTGTGCTCTCTTTGGCAGCACATATATTAACAAGGTCTGCCTAAGATCATGGCCTAAAGGCAAGAAAATTCCCCAGCCCCCAGGCACTTTCATGATAAGGCTCTGCCTTACTTTGCACCCAGAAAAACCTTCACCCTAAACCCTAGAGGTTTGCAGACCTAAGCCCCTCACGGGATGCCAGATACCCCAAAACAACAGACCCAACCCCCAAAGACTCAGAGTCACCCAACAACATTAACTGTGTGTAGGCAGTTCAAGCCCTAACCCCTTCCACCATGAGCTGAGCCCTTCCCAGCTTCTCCCGTCCCTTTCCGGATCAGTAAATGGGACTGATCTGAGGACTCTGTGGCCTCTGTGCTCTCTAGTTACATGTCATTTTGTTTTATTTCTTATGTTCTCCAGAATATCTTATTTTATTAATTTTACAAAGTCACTGTCTTCACAGAGGTATTTGGCATTCCTTTTGTTAAGAAGAGAACGTGGTCCCAGTGGACCAAGGCCCTGAGATTTCACTCCAGTCGTGTGGGCTTCTTCCCTTCAGCCATCCACCACTCATGAACTCTGTGAGATGTTCTCTCATTGAAGTTCAATGTCCAGGGAGCATCAGAGGGGAGCACGGCAAGGCAGTGCTCAGGACCCACATCCTGCCCCCTGGCAGGGCTCCAGCTGAGGCAGCTCTTGGGGCTAGTGGAGGAAGATCAGACCTCCCCTTCTGAGGTTTCAGAAAGCCCAGCAGTGACTCCTAAGCACACAAGGGAAGAGGAAATTCCTGATCAGCTCGCCATCATTCAGCAGGGAGTGACCAGCAGACAGGAGGTAGGACTCTAGTCCAGACCTCTATCCCAGACATTCCAGCCTCTGCACTCTCAGCAGAAGACAGCACCATGGCAAAGAGCAATTGCCATGACCGAGTTCTCTTGTTACACACTGGCCACACCCCCTTCCCCTCCTGGGACTCCACTCACACCCTCTAATGCCTGAGGAGAGCAGCTGCGCACACCCAGCAGGATGCAGGGGTAGCTGGGATTTAAGGCAAAGCTCCAGGGGCTGCCCTCCCTGACTCCACCCTGCACAGTCATCCTCACCTGGTCCCCCAACAGCAGCTGTTGTGCAAATTCCCTGGATGCAGCAGGCTGTAGAGCAGTAAAGAGATGGTGGGAAGCAGTGGGGTGGAGGGAGAACTCCTGACTGCGTGCCATGAGTCCTGGATCTTTCTGCTCATCCATTTCACAAATATTTACTGCGGGTGCATGGAATACCAGGCACTTTCCCGAGCACTGGGGCTAAAGAAGTGAAGAAGACAAATAAGGTCTCTCCCCTGATGGAGATCACACTCCAGCAGGGAGGGGAGAGAACGAAGAATATGGGGAAAATAAGATAGCACCCCAGCCACTGAGGGACATGATTTTAAATGAGGAGATCACAGATGGCCTCTCTGAGAAGGGGACATTGGCCCAAAGGCCTGACACAGGTAAGCTCCCGGGTCTGATTTGCACTGGCTTCTTGGCTAAGCCCAGGAAAGTCACTTTTCTGGATTTTTCTGGAAAATAATATAATGAGTGTGCTGGTCCAATTCAGTAACTTTCAAACATTTTTCCTCTGCAGCAGACCCCCTTAGTCAGGTGAAGAACTATCAAGAATTATACAGGTTAGGCATCCCAGATAAAATATCGGATGCCTGGGTAAATTTGAATTTCAAGTGAATATAGGATACCTGAGTAAGTTTGTGTTCATCTAAACACAGAAAACATTCACTCGAATTGAATTTCAGATAAATGACAAATACTTCTAAGTAGGTCCAGTGCAATATATGGGATACGTCTATGATAAAAAAAAAACTTTCCTACTGGTTGTTGGGGTGTAGCTCAGTGGTAGAGCACTTTCCTAACATATGCGTGTACAAGGGCCTCAGTTCAATCCTCAGCATGCACACACATACAAGTTAACTTGGATATATATATAGTATATACATATATAGTATATATATTTGTGTGTGTATTCGTAGTGTGTGTGTGCACACCCGTCTATGTGATTCAAGCTGGCTTCAAACTCACAATCTTTTTTCTTCAGCCTCCCAAGTGCTGGGATTACAGGCATGTGGGTTCTGTGTTTTTATTTGCTAAATCTGGGAGCCTAACTAAGCATGACACAGGAATGGAAGTGAAGCCGGGCATGGTGATGCATGCCTCTAATTCCAGCACTTGGGAGGCTGAGGCAGGAGGATCGCTGCAAGTTTAAGGCCAGCTTGAACTGCACAGCAAGACTCTGTCTTAAAAAACAAAAAACAAAAACAAAAAGCCGTAGAGCTCAGGAGCTTTATAGCTTGCCCTGTGGCCAGTCTAAGCTTCAGTTTCCCCATGTGCAGGACTAGAAGACCTCTCCAAGAGATTCTGATGGATCTCCACGGGAACCTGAGTGATTGCTGCATTCCAGAGCTCAGCATGAGCTCGTGTTCTTCCCTCAAACAGCCTCAGAGGAGAGGGTATGTGGTTGCTGTCATTTGGTGTTAGAAGTCCCTCCACCAAAGGCCCTGTATTAATGGCTTGGTCCCCAGGGTGGCACTGAGAAAAAGTCCAGGGCCAGGAGCTTCCTGATCTCAGGGAGGCTTTGCCAAATACTGCGGGAGAAGGCATCCAGCTTCATATCTGGCTGTGGTAGGTGCCCACAAATTGATTATTTTGTTTGTGCCTCATTTTCTGAAAAGCTATCTTTGCCCTCTCCCCTGAGGATTTACTGGTTTTCTTCCCAAAGCTTCAATCCGTCCTGAGTTAGGGAGCTGAGCTAAATTTGGCCCAAAAGCTTTTTACTCTCATTTGACTAGGAAGGGCTAGCCCTGGGCTGTCACCCAGTGACAGCATAATTGGGGGAATAAAGCGACACTTTCTAATTTAAAAAAAAAAAAAAAACATTCCGGGCTAGATAAAAAGCATGAATGTAAAAACCAAAATGTCCGAAAGCTTCTGGCAGGTTTTGGAACTGGTCTCTTACAGGCAAGGAGTAGAAACAAAGTCACTGGCCTCTCCAGTGTTTGTGGCTTTGAACATGCTGTGAACAGCTGGGACATCTCAGCTGGCCACAGCACTTGTTTTTACTCTGGAATAAAATCAGTAGCCCAACTGGTCTGCTCCCAATTATCTGTCTTGTGGGTTATCCAGGCTAGGATAACTTCAGGGTGGGGAACACAGAGACTGGGGACAAAAGGAAAGGGACGAAGGGGGAGCCCTGACCATAAGCAGGAAGAAACCTGCTGGAAGTACTGGAAGAAACCATGACATGTTATTGTGAACATTCTGATATCTATCCCAATGTAACAAACCACATCCAAAATATAGTAGCTTAAAATGAGTTATTTCAATTTCTTGGGTTCTGTGGGCTGACTGGATTCAATGGGCAGTTGTCACTTCGAGCCTTTGTAGATAATAGCAGGAACTGCGATTGTCTGAATCCTTGGTTGAGCTGGGTGCCCAAAAGGCTTCCTCATGCACATTGTTATGATATAGCTCAAGAATGTCTTCCAAAGACCTCATACACTCACAGGTGGGGCTTGTGGATCAGACCACAGGGGTGCTGTATTCACCGGTGAAAACATTTACTGGTGAGTTTAGCAGCTGAGTGTGCTGTTAAAGGTGGGGCCTGGCTGGAAGAGGTGGGTCACAGAGAGGGGTATAATATCTCCCTCCCTGGCTCCTTCCTTCTTTCTCTGCTTCTTGTTTGCTATAATGTTAGCAGCTTTCCCCTGCCCAGGCCCTTCCACCATGCCATTTCTGTGTTTAAGCCTGCCAAACATGGACTGATACTTCTGAAATATGAGCCAAAATAAATCTCTCCTCTTAAGTTGCAGGTGTTTGGTGTTTTGTTCCAGAGATGAATAAAGTGACTAAGACAGATTTTGGTACTGGGAGTGGGGCCATTGCTGTGACCTTACCTGACCATGTGGTTTAGAAACCTTTAGAACTTGTTTGCGGGAATAATTTGAAATGGTATGGAGATGCCAGCTACAGAAGCCCTAAAATGCTATAAACCAAGCTTGATAGGTGATTCTGGTCAGAGCTTAGAAGACCAGAATGGTGATACAAAGGTAGACAGTGAAGACAAGGCTCAGGAGGTTTCAGCTGGGAACAAGAACTTCACTGGGCACTGGACTCGAGATCATGGCTGTTATGCTCTGGCAGAGAATTTGTCTACATTTACTCATGTCCTGAGACTTTGCAGGAGACTGAGATTAGAAATGGCAGACTAACCTGGGGGAGGAAATTTCAAGGCAGGCCAATGTTCAGGCTGTGGTATGGGTATTGCTGATGGCTTTTAGGCAGGTTTATACTGAAAACCAGGAGCAAAAGGTTCATTTTAAGTTTTTATGCTGGGCGTAGTGGCACATGGCTGTAATCCCAGCACTCAGGAGGCTGAGGCAGAAGGGTTGCCATGAGTTCAAGTCAAGTCTAGGCTACATAGTGAGTTCAAGACTAGCCTGGACTACACAGTGAGACCCTGTCTCAAAAAACTGCAAAAATTTTTTTTCAGCTTTTCCAGAAAGGAAGTACCTGTAAAGCTGGAGCAGATGAGAGCTTGATTGCTGAAAAGATTAGCATTAAAAAGATACCAAGCACTTTGCATCAAGACAATAGGAAGAACACCTTGAGGACATTGCAGGAATCAACAAGACCCCATCTTGGGCTTAGGCATGCAAAAGTAAAAGACTATGCATTGAGAAGGGAGGCCCAAGGTACCCTGCTCCAGAAAGGCTGCATAGGGAATTGGTTTGCTGGGATTCATTTCACAGTGTTCATCCATCCAGGCACTCAGAGGCCACTGCAGCCATGACACAAGGTCTGCTTGAGCTGGCAGCAACCTTAGCACCATCCACATGGTGCTGGTTTTTCAGGTATGCAAAGTGCAAGGGTTGTAGGGTCAGAGAGGCTTCCACCCAGATTTCAAAAGAAGGCCTGGGAGACCAGGCACCCCCTTGAGGGGGACAGTGCATGAAGCTGTGAGAGTGAAGCCAAAAGTGCAGTATAACTCCCAGGAAGTTGGAGTTACCAAGAACATGGAACATCAGCTAAGGAAGGCCACAGGCAAAGAGGGAAGCCAGCCCAAGAGAGAAGTCTTAAGAGCTACAACCAGCAAAACTGTAAGGGCAGGGCTGCCCAAGCTCTTTGAAGTTCACATCTTTGCCCCCAGGACTGGACATGGAGCTACAAGATTTAATGTTTGCCTTGCTGGATTTTTTCTTGCTGTGGTCCCATTTGTTTCTATCCCCCTATTCCTCTCTTTTGGAATGGGCATGTTTACCATGTGCCCTCGCATGTTGGAAAAGTTTAACTTTCTTTTCAATTTTTACAGGGCTCCTAGAAAAGAGTTTGCCTTGAGTCTCAGTGGAGACTTTGGACTTGGACTTTTCATCAATGCTGAAACTGTCAACTCTTAGAGATGCACTAAATGCATTTTGCATAAAAAGATGAGCTTGCATTTTTTGAAGATCGGGGGTGGAATGTTATGGTTTAGATTGGAAATGAAGCCTAAAGCCTCGTGCACTCCTAAGCTTGGCTTTTGGAAGGTGATTGGATCGTGGATTCACAGCCGAATGGCTTGTTAGGAGTAGGATCTGTGTGGAAGAGGTGGGTCACTGGGGGCATCTCACCCCCTGGTTCCTCCTTTCACTGCTGTTTCCTGACTTTCATGACATGAGCAGCTTTTCTCCATGCCAGACCCTCCCACCGTTCTACTTCTGCCTTGGAACCAGCAGACCAAGTTTCATGAACTGAAAACGGAGCCAAAATAAACCTCTCCTCCTTTAAGTTGTGTGTGTCCAGTATTTAGTGCCAGCAACAGGGAAAGTGACTAAGAAACACATGTCTGGCAGACCTGGGCAGGGACAGTAGGAATACTGGGGAATATGTGTTCTCGAGATGTGGTTATCTGAGGCGCCTTCACAACATGGGCGCCTCAGCATGGTGTAATTCTCCCCCAGCGGCGACTTTCCCCATGTGTTTCTGGCATCCAAGGCAGAAGCCTCAAGGTTTTCTGTGACCTGGACTCAGGACTCACACTGTGTTACTCACCTCTGGTACACTGCAATGATTAAAAGGCCAACAGATTCAGGGTAGGAAGGACTACACAGGATGTGAATTCCGAGAGGAGTGGTTCGCGGATGAAGGGTAGATTTGGGGAGACTAATTACCACAGTGTCCTTGCTGTGGGACTGAAGCTGGGGTGGTGGGTGAGGTATTCATCAGCCCAGCTTCCAAGAAGAGTGGAAGAAAAAGTGACAAAGATAGCCATTTTTCTCACCACTGCAAAGATGCTCCCTAAACCTCAGAGGGGAATATATATGGTTGCTACAGTTTAGATGTTGAATGCCCCCCCAAAGGCCCCTTCGTTAAAGGCTTAGTCCACAGGGTGGTATTATTAGAGGGTGGGCAGTGGAACCTTTGGGAAGTGGGGCTTAGTAGGAGGCCTTTAGGTCATTACCATCAAAGAGGATTGTGAGACCCTGGCTCATTCCTCTTCCTGTGTTGCTTCATAGCCATGTGAGGTAAGCAGTCTGGTCTGCCACATTCTCCCTGCCATTACCATCTGGCACCTCCACCAGAAATCTAAAAGAAATAGGTCCACTGGATAATAGACTAGAACCTCTAAAACTGTGAGCAAAAATGAGTCTTTTCTCACCCATGCACAGCAGGAGACACCTGTAGTTCCAGCTACTCAGGAGGTTAAGGTAGGAGGATCACTTATGCCCACGAGTTTGACATCAACCTGGACAACACAGCAAGACCCCATCCCCCAAATAAGTAAATAAAAAGTAAAAATAAACATTTTTTCCTTGTAAGAAGTCAATTATCTCAAGTATTTTGTTATAGTGATGGAAATCTGGCTAACACAGTGGTAGAAAGAACCAAGAAACCTGGGGGCTGGCTTTGGCTCTGGCTTTCTGGGCTATTTATCTCTGCTCTTTATCTGAAAAGTCAGAGAACTGGACATAATGACTTAGTTTCATCTCCCATGTACATTAAGAAATATAACATGTTACATGAATTCATCACAGAACTCAAGAGACAAGAGGACAGAGCCCTGGGGCCCCGTTCTCAGTTGCCAAACTTTCCTTTTCTCTACCAAAAAATGTCATGTGGCTGAATGGATGTGTCCAATTCAGAGGATCCTACACTTCCTTCCTGAATGCAAGTATACTCCATGTGTGTGCACAAATATTCATATGTGTTCCTAGTGCATTATGGACACATGAGGAGATGCAAATAGGCAATAGGCAAATGTCCCTCTGTATGTTATGTTTGTACTCAGAAAAGACCGCCAAATGGATAGTTTATACTGGAAATGGCCTGGAATATCACACTACTTATTTAACTATGTGTTGTATGGCCTTTTAATTTAGCCCTCATTCCAAATGCATGACACATCCTTTTGACACCTTGAATAACTGTTTCTCAGATGGCAGGCTGGGCACAGCAGCTTCAGGCTGCAAAAGGAAAACACACAGCCCTAAAAATTAAAAGTGATTTAGGTTCTCTTAGGAAATGCCTTGCTTCAGGCTACTTGATGTGGTCATTTATTAAGTGACTTAATCAGGAAAAGGAACTCAGCCTCAGAGCAATTAAGTCCCTTTCTGGGCACTCCTGGGTCCCCTGATGGCAAGTGGGGTAATGTGTTCATAATGAGACTAGCAGAAGAGAATCCTATCCTAGGGCTGAATAATGATGAACTGGCTGCTACCTAGGGAGAATCCGTGCTGCTGAGAAACATAGCTTAAATCGCTGTGTCTAGGGAAACTTCCCTTTGATGAAGCCAAGCTGTTTTTTAACACAGTTTCACTTGCCCTGCAGTGAGGAGGGTTGGGATTATAGAATCACAGCCTGGCAGAGTCTGAAGACTTAGAGTTCTCCTGGCCCAAGTCTCCCCTCCCTGCCAAGGAAACAAAGAGAGAATGTTAGTGCCCAAGGCCACACACCTTGTCTTTGGACTGGCATCCAGAACTCCTTTCTCAGAGTTCAAGGCTCTTGGATAAACCAGAGGGGAAAAGGACTCTCCGGGTCCCTATTGGGAGGCTGGGGACACATTTCAGACCCCCCAAATAATCAGGTGTGGCCAAGGAGACTCAATATTCCCTGAGGAGCATCCTGCACAAAGGGTGAAGGATGAGTGAATGCTCAAGGAGAGAATGTGCTCACAAGCGTTTACTACGGGCTTACCACAAGCAGGGCTATGCTAGAAACTGAGACTGTGGCAACAATACAAAGTCTCTGCCCTAGCAAGGGATCTTATATTAGAGGGATCTTACGTTAGAGGGAGGTGGAAGGAAGGTAGAGGATAAGAGAATGAGTGGATAGAAAAGTGGATGGGTGTACAGTAAGTTGAAGGATGGATGGATGGATGGTTACTGGGTTGGAAAGATGAGAGAGCAGTAACTGAGGAATAAGTTAGCTCTCTGGATCCTGAAGACCCAGCTCTCCCTGAGGCTGCCAGCCTGAAATGTGGGAAGAATCAACTCTCACAATATATTCTCCTCCTCAAAAATCCTTAACGGATAGCCAGTCCTCCATCATCTGTACCCTACAATGCTCCAATATTTTCCTTGTATTTCAATCCTGATTGATTTCAATCCTGGTTACTTTGACCCTGGTTAATCTCATCACACTGCTCCCAAACCTGTACTAATCAAAACCATTCCTGCTCCCCTCCCAAGCTGACACCTCCTCCTAAAAGGTCCTCCCCTGTGCCTTCTGCTTCTTATCCAGTCCGTCTCCTTCTTGCCAGCCCTTCCTGTCCCCACCCGGCCCACTCTATCACATGTCTAAGCACTAAGGATTTCTCTTCTGGGAGGTGTGCTCTCTCTGTGAGCTGTTCGTGTCTCCTCGCATTCACTAAAAGGCAGATCATCAAGGGTGAACACAGTCTTCCCCTTCAGGGTCCCCACGGCTTGAAACATGTGACTGGGCACACGGTCAATGATCAATAGTTATTTTAGAAAGGATGTAGAATCTGGGCAAAGGAAGTACAAGGGGCCCCCAGAACACATGCCTGGCTTGGGCTCACCCCCAGGAAAATGAAGTCACAGCTTTCCTCCTGGCACCCGCTTCACATGGCCGACTCTCTCTCTACCCTGCTGCGCTTTGGTAGAGGTCCTCTCAGGATTAAAACTGGATTGAGGCCGAGAGTCCTGAGCAGAGTTTTGGGGAGGGGTCTCCTGGACTACAACAAAAGCTACTCTTCAGAGCTGGTGAAGGACTCGGAAGGAACAGCTGTTTTCACTGTAGCGTGCAGGAAGCACGGAAGATCCAGCAGACTTCGTGAAGCCGCAATGCCAGGATTAGCACTAAGAGCCTTGCCAAATCTGGGGTCCTGAGGTGTGAACTGCTCTGCCAATCTTCTAACCAGTCAGGAATGAGGAAAAGGCACCTCCTATTGATGGACTTGGCCACCCCATTTACAGAGGGAGAGGTGAGACTCAAAAAGATCTTAGGGAGTTCCCCAGGTTGCCCCTCTTTCCCCCTGATGTCCGTCTATGGCCTCTTTGAGCAGGCAAAAGATGCAGAATTAACTCCTCTTCAAAACAGCTGTAATCCAAGTGGCCCACTATGAGCCAGGGGCTATGTTAGACACCAAGAATACAACAGAGGACACAAAATCTCTGCCCCTAGGGAGGGATCTTATATTAGAGAGGGGGAGAGGAAGGTGGAAGATAAAGGAAGAAAGAAACCCTAAATACAAATCAGTTCTGCGAGGGTCCTTGCCCAATTTTTATGCCTTTGGCATCCTGTGCATCCCTTATCAAAATATATATATAGTGCTCAGAATTCGAACCCAGAGCCCCACACATAATAAGCAAGTACTCTTCCACTGAACCAATCCCCAGCCCCAGAATAATAATTTTTAATACATGAAATAATCATGATTGCAAGAAAATTTGTCGAAATAAGTTTATAAAAAGTTTCAAAAAGTGATATCAACACATGTGCTTCTTTATTAACATTTTAAACTGCAAAATCTAGCAGTAGATCTACAATACTATAATTTCGAAGCAATGATGAGCATAACTATTTCACGGCATCCAGCGTGATGTGAAAACACTTGTTCCCTACTGATGAGGCTGTCTGTCATAGGCATCACTCATTTTACTACGACTGTTGCCTACAATCTTGAAGGATCTGCTAAATTTCTGTTAGAGGTTAGCAAACATAAATATACCTTTTTCCCATCCACATTCGCAGACACTTTGAATGCTACCCACAGACCACTTGGTTAGTATTTTCATGGAGTGACAATGACTACCTAATGGTGGGATGTTAGGCAAAGGCCTAGCATTCTCTACCCCAAATGTGGTGCCTAGCACACTGCCGGATATTCATGAAAACACATGCTGGGGCTGGGGATTTAGCTCAGTGATTAGAGTGCTTGCCTTGCAAGCACAAGGCCCTGAGTTCGATCCCCAGCACCACAAAAAAAAAAAAAAAACCAAAACAAAACAAAAAAAACCCACATGCTGAAGGGACTCAAATACTGAGAGCCCACCCCTTCACCCAGCTGGTTCCTGAAAACTAGGGGGCCCTTCAGAGAGGGCTTGCTCTTCACTGAATCTGGTTGGAAACAAAGGCTGGTGATAGCGAACAAGCCCTATGACTGCTGAACGGAGACCTGGGCTGCCAGGAAACATTCTAGTATAGGTTATCCTTATGGACATAGCCTTCTTCTAAAAGCAGCCAGCTCAAAGACACAGGAAAGGGCAGCTGGGAGTGAGTCTCCACTGCACAACAAGTCAACCCTTCAACTGATGCAGTTCCCCTCACACGCTGGCCATCATGGAATAAAATACCAGTAAGATGTAGCATCAGCCTGTCCCACAGTTCAGGTGCCCAACCCCCTGGACCACACTGGGAGGAGAAACAAAGAGCCTGGCTTTGCAGCTGTGTGTAGTCTCACTGGGATAGATAAGCCTGCCTGATAACTGGGCAGGTCTTGGATTCTCTCATCCTTACTTTGGCTCCTGCCCAAATGTCGCCAGGGTAGTCAACATTAACTCAACAGTTCCACTGCTTAGAGCAGCAGGATAAAATAGTGGTTACCTGCCAAGACTCTGCAAGCTGACTTTGGTTCAAATCCTTTCTCTGCTACAATACTACTTTATCCTCCCTAAGCCCTAAGTACCCACTCTACAACCAGCAAGATGGTCCTAGTAGTAGCACCAATTTACCAAGACGTCAGTGGAGTGAAGGAAATCATTCTTCAAAAGCCTCTTGCTCACCAACATACATCATGTATAGGTACAGAATTAATGTAATGAATGTGACCATTGTATGTAGAATGTACCAATACATGTTCTTGGTTTAAAAAAAAAAAAAAAAAAAAAAAAAGCCCCTTGCTCAGTGTCTGCACACAGTAGGAGAGATGCCTATTATTTATAAATTGGGAAAAGAACTTTTTTAAGGTTTCACTGGGTACAAGGCACCATGCCAGAGCATTTGGGTAGATGAGAGCAGAGAGGGAGAAATCATTTAATCTAGTAAGTTATGAACAGCTACAGAAAAGGAAAAACACTTGGTGCCTGATGAAACTGACCAAAGGCTGAGAATGATGCGTGTCCTTGAGGAGAGGAAACCCTGTTGCAGCAGGACGGGTGGACACCCACAAGGACTCCTGTGTACCCTGCTGTGAAGGGAGATGGAGGCGCAGGCCTTGCACGATCTGTGCATCCCTGAGGCTGAATGGCACCTTTTGTGTATATGTGCTCATGAGAATTTGGGGAGACCGTTTTCTCCACGTTTCCCATGAGGTCTCTGGCCGCAAACTGTTAAGGACCACTGCCACACAGATTGTCATCCTGTTGGGCACGCAGTGCTCAGACTACAGGGTGAGCATGGGCACAGTCTCTGTAAGAAGACTGTATTTGCATCCGTGGTCATCCCCCCATAGGCCAGAACAAATGAGTTCTAGTTGATTCTGTGTATTCCTGTATTTGGACTTTTCCCAGAAATCTCACTCTCTTACACTGGAGACCTGGAGGCAAGGAATACAGGAGGCCTTCCAGGTACGGCTGAGGTAGGTCGAGAAGACCACAGTCTGTCTTCTCCTGACCCCATCAGGGAAGGAGACAAGGATCTGTGGTTATTTACATTTCACCGTGTGCCACAGTACTGCTATTCATTCCTTTCTTCAACCAGAATTGATTATGTACTTTCTTTGTGCCGTGTGCTGTTCCAGATGGTAGAAACATAACCAATAATTGGTCAGGCAAAGTCTTTGTTGTCATGCTGCTTATATCTTAGGAGGTAACAGCCAACCATAATTGGACAAGCACAATGCTTTCAGGCAGTAGTAAGTGCTGTGAAGAAGACGAAACAGAATTCTATAGGGAGAGAGTGGAGATGGCAGAGGCTGAGGTCTGTAGGTGGGAAGGAACTTTGCATGTTTGAGGGAGAGGGAGCTAGGCAGAGGGAGCACGGAGAGCAGGGAGCACGAGGAGCAGGGAGCCCAGGGCAGTGTAAGAGCCTGGCAGGGACTGGATCACGCCAGCCGGCAGAGACATTGGTTAGGAGCTATGCTGGGTGCTGTAGGGAACTACCAGAGAATTTTAAACGTTAAAGTACCATGGCCAATTTCGACAATCACCGGAGAGTTGTAGGGAAGCGCAGAAGCAGGGAAGCCACATGCCAGGCACCAGGCCGGCCTTCACTGAATTAGACAGCCATACACCCTGACTTTGTGAAACTTCAGGTCTTAAACTGGGGACTCTGAGGAGCCCTGCCCCATTTGACCCCTGCTCAGAGGAAAACACAAGGCTAAGGTGATGCTGGTCTCTAAGCTGAGAAAGAGAGAATAGCTTAACGTCCTCCAGCTGTTCCTGCCTCAGACACCCCCCACTCCGCCATGCCCTCTGGACTGCAGCCCGCCCCTCTCACACCTCCCTTCCCAGGGTTCCCTGTTGTCTAAGGCCCCAGTCAATATCACCTTCTCCAAGAAGCCTTCCTTGCCCCCCAGGCACAGTGTTTCTCCCTCCCGAGCCTGGGCCCCGGTCTCAGTGATAAATGGGGGTAGGTATCTTATTTTCTTCTGAGGTCAGCTTTGGTGACTACAGTCCTCTTCCTTGGGAGCAGATTGCACAGAGTTGAACATAGAGTAAAAGCACTTTAAATGCTCCTTAGAGTGATAATTTAGGAAAAGAAGTATGTTTGTTTGACTGGGACACAATGAGATTAGATTAAATTGAGTGGCTGGTGATCATTGTCAGTATCACTGTGGGTAAGATGCGATCTTCTTAAAAATTCTCAGCTTAAATGTGGGTTAGAAAAAACTAATGCAAACTATCGATTCCCTGTGAACGGCCACAGCCCCAGCCACGTGCCATAGCAGCCACAAAAATTATAATGCGTTGAGGGTACAAATTTTTCCAATTAAGAACACTTGCTATGCAGAAGGAGGAAAGCTCAGCAACTGAATTTATTTACATTTTTTCTACTTTCAACTTCTACTCCTCTTACTGCGTAAGTCTCCCTCCCCCAAAGCCGTGACTACGCATTCTGACTAACACAGGAAGGACTGGGTTGGGGATGCTCCAGAGGCACGTGGTACATTGAAGGTGAGCTGGACACTGAGGCTTCTGGACAAATGTGCAAAGCCTCATGAGAAGAATGTCAAGGTCACAGTAAAAGAAAAATATATGGGGTAAGAGAAATTATTGAAGCCATCTTTAGAAAATAAATCTGCCATTCAGGTAAGAGATGATTCATACTGAGAAATTCATTCCTTTTTCAACAAATATTTTTGAGGCACTATTATGTGCCGTGTGACAGTTCCTGCCCTCAAGGAGCCCACAGCCATTGTGATGTCCAGCAAGTGACTGAGGGACGATGGTGCCTTGGGGTTGGTGTACTGAGCACGAGAGGGAGGAAATGATGTGAGAGCTGGAGCAGGGCCACAGACCCACCTTCTGAAGATGGTCAGGAATATCTTCCAGGGAAAGTGACATTTGACCTGAGTCCTGAAAGTTTAGGGTTTTGGAAAAGGAGAAAAATGTTTCCAGGAAGAGGGAATAGCAAGAGAAAGGCTCTGCAGTGAAAGAGAAAAATATTACTCAACTTTGCCATAGTAACCAACAAGCCCAAATCTCAGAGGTTACAACTGTGACCACTATTTCTCACTCAAATTAAACACAGGCTGCAGGTTAGTTGTGGCTCTGCCTCAGGCTGGGATTCTGCTCCTTCTTTCTCTTCCTTGTGTGACACAGGCTAGAGCAGCACATTTCTAGGCAATGAATGAAAAGAAGAAAGAGTCCTGGCAGCAACTTGCACTGTCTGTAAAAGCTCATTCACTTGCATGTCACTGATCAAAGCTTAGGATCAAGCGAGGCAGGGACTTGGGCTTCTCATATGGGAGAAGAAGTAGGTTGGTGATGTATCTCCACCTCACAAACTACAAATTGTTCAGGCTGACAGAAGTCTTGAGTAAGAAGTGAACCTCATGGAGAGATAAACTGGACATACGTGCCAAGTCCAATGACAACAGGGCCTCAAAAGCCATGCTAAGAAGTCTAAATTTCATGCTGAGATTAACAGGTACGCTCAGAGAAACTGAAAGATGAAATGGCGCAATCCTATCTGCGATCTAAATTGGCGGCTGTGGTCTTTGTGATGGATGGATTAGAAAAGGCACCAACATTAGGGAGCAAGGAGAAGGTGAAGAGAAGGAAATTGGTATTTATTTAATGCTTCTTATGTACCAGGCACTAGATCTGCACACTGAAGAGCAGAGTAAACAGTAGTCCTAACAATCACTTCCTGCCTCCAAGTTTGAGTTCACAAAGATGCACGAAGGGGGCAGAGTCCTGGGGGAAGCGGAGAAAGGAGACCATCCCGTTGTGGAGCGGGGAAAAGTGGCTGCCTTGACTCTCAACTGTCCCCCAGGTGGTAGATCCGCTCCTTTAAAGGACAGCAGTGTTCTTTGTCCTGGAACCCATGTTCTACCTGTGTCTTTATAAATTTATTCTTTTGCTTCTTCTGTTAGTTCAAATGGATTTCTGTGACTTGTGCTCCAAAGTACCTGGACTGAGACACTAATTCTCTGAGTGTCCTGGCTCTCTCGCAGCAGGATGATAAGTCCCGCCAGTCTTCACCAGCTGCGGGGCTGAGGATGCAGCTCTATGCATGCTCTGCCCAGCGGGATCTCTGGGAATCCGGGAGTTGGGAGTTGAGACTTTCAGAGGACAAGAGATGGCTTTTCCTGGAATGTAGACTCATCTTCCTGACTCTCGGAAAGAACCCTCCACTGCTGGGTGCCGGGTGTAGCCGGAACCTGAGTGCTCAGAGGAGAGGCTGGTGGGGAAGGAGGGGAGTGGGGCAGGAAAGTCTGGCTTCTATGTCAGAATGGCCTGGCTTTGGAAACCTAGCTCTGGCCTAGCTGCAGGACTTGTGTACTCGAATTTACTGAGCCTTTGCACCACCTCCTGTGGGATGGAACTGTTACTCATGCCCAGCTCACAGGGGCATTTGAGATTATGTGAAACCACACAATGCCTGGCACATAATAGACACTCGGCAAATTCTTCCTATTATTGTTTGTGCTATAGTAGAGGAGCTCAGAGCAATAAAACTTATGGTTTATGGGTTTTGGTATCAAAGACTGACATTCCAGAGGCTCTGTACCAGCTGTATGAGCTGGGTCCAGTTGCTTGACTTCTCTGAGCTGTCTCTTCATTTGTCACTGCCAATAATAGCCACTTTATAAGATTACTGTACCCACTGTAGATCGTCATATTGCTTTGTGCATACGAGATTATTAGCCGAAGCAATTTTTAAATTTAATAGATACATCTGGCTCTATCTCAAGACACAAGGAACCGATGAGGAAGGAGCTAGGGAGAGGAAGGGGAGTAACTTTATTTTCTCTTGGTCACAGTCACCTACAGAGCTTTCAGCATATGCTCAGCCCTGAGAACTAACCCACAGAAGGAAAATACTTTGTCTCAACCCCATAGGAATATTCGATGTCACGCTTATATGCAGCTGTCTTTTACGTTCTGAGAATTGTTCTAATGAGACCAAAATCCTGGAAACACCATCAGATAATGCAAAACATTTTGACAGCTGAAGTTCCCCATTTGTCTCAGAGCAGGGATCCAGCCTCCTTGCACATATTAGCTCATTTCCTCTTCCCCAAACCCTGGGAGTAAGGTGTTTGTTATGCCTGCTTTTAATGCCCTCTTTCCCCAGAAAGAGAAAATGGCTCCCAAAGATTGAGTTGCTTGCCCTTGGTCATACTAAGTGGCAGAGGCAGGATATAACCCAGACAGCCTGACTCCAGAGCCCATGCTCTCTCAAGGGCTTCTGTGGATGGTGAACAGCATAAACCAAGGTAGTCTCCTACAATATCCTTTCTTCTTTTCAACGGCTCCCAAGAACTTCCAGTCACATGTCTGAGCATTTCTCAGAGTGCCTTGTCCAGGTCTGCGCATATCATAGGAGCGGTAATATTTGTTACCCAGAAACTAAATCTTTTTTTGGACATTTAAGGCAGGTGCCCTCTGGAATACAGTACTCTGCCCCTTTTTTGCAGGCAATACATTCCAAGACCCCCAGGGGATACATTCCAAGACCCCCAGGGGATGCTCAAAACCAAAGATAATACCAAATTCTATACACATCATGTTTTTTCCCTATATACACCTACTATGAAAAAGGTTAGTTTATCAATAAAGCACAATAAAGAAATTAACAGCAGCTAATAACAAAGAGTAATAATCTGGGCCAAGGACCCCATCCACTGCCCTACTCACCCACACATTATAAGATGTCAGCATCATTACTCTTGTGCTTTAGTGCCATTATTAAGTAAAATAAGGATTACCTGAACATGGGCACTGCAGTATCCTGACAGTTGATCTGATTACTGAGACAGCTACAAAGTGAACAGTATATAGTACACAGTGTAGATATGCTGAACAAAGTGATGGTTCACATCCCAAGTGGGTCAAAGGAGAATGGCTCCAGATTTCATCATGATATTCAGAATGGTGCACAATTTAAAACTTATGAATTGTTTATTTCTGAAATCTTCTATTTAATACTTTTGGACGTCAGTGGACTGAGACCAGGTATAACCAGGGGAAACCATGTAACTCTAATTATATCAAATACTACCAAAACACTCAAAACACTATCAAAATCAGTCCTAGTGATAATATCCTCACTTATTACACACCTGCTATAAAGTAGATGTCTCATAAGCTTTATCACTAATCACTAAAACAACTGTATTCGATTCAGCGATGAACTGTTGAATGCTTACTATGCTTTTGGCTTTAGTAGGCTTTTATCCTTGTTCTACAAATGAGCAAAATGAAGTCCCAGGATTAAGTAACTTGCCCCAGTGGTGGATCTGGGCCAAGGACCCACATCCACTGCCCTACTCACCCTCCTGTCTCCAGCTGTAAGCCTATATGAACAGCACAACTACATTAGAACGACTGAAACAAAAATGGTTATTGGGAGTGGGCCAACCATACCTGTCACCACAAGCCAGAATGCCACGGTGCTACCAGAAAACATCTCTTTGAGGATGACTTTGACCAGGTTCCTCTGCGGCAGCCTCATGAACAGGTCTCTCTGAGCTATCTGCTCTCCCCAGCAGGGTTGTATCTTGTTTCCACCTACTTCATTAAAGTGTCCTTACAGCACTGTGCATAAATTAATTACCACACATTCTATAAGAAATGACCCCCGGAATTTTGCCTTAATTCACAGAGACAACAAAGTATTGGATTTCCCCGTTAAGAACAATGTTGGCTTTTTCTAGGTTCCCTTTCAAAAGTGCAGAACTTGATGGAAATCCTCCTGTGGCTGCCTCCAAGGGCTAGGTGGAAGTGGCCTCTTGCCCAGGTGCTACCCAAATCAGGAGAGCAGTCACCAGCCAGCGGGGAGGAGGATCACTGGTGAGTGAGTGAGGCTGGTGCACTGTAATTAATGCTAATAAAAACAGATACCCCATGAGAGAGACGTGCCAAGCCAGGAATCCCTACTCCCAGATAGAGTTTCTTACAGGTAATGGAAAGAAGAAGAAAAAAATCACTTTTTACAGGAAACTTGATCTACCCGTTGCCTACAGAGGATTTCTGTAAAGTAACTAAGGAAATTCAACTAAAGACAGCAGCCCCAGAAAAATTGGAGTAACTCTACTTAGAAAGTTTTCTTCTCTGTAATCCATGGAAAACTGGTAACGCTACAGGCAGACAGACCTGGGAGTCTTAAGAGCAGCGAGTTCAGTCTGTAGCTTTCCATACCCGAGACATCTGGCTGGAGGGAGGCATCCAGCTCTGCGACTTCCCTTCTAAGGAAGGGGAGGGCAAGCAGGGGGCTGGGAGAGAAGAAGGGACGAAAGAGGAGGAAGAGGGCCCTTCTCCTATTGGCCTGGTCACTTCTCAGTTGTTGCTGTCAGTCAAAACCCAGTGGTCCTTCAGGCATTTTTCAGACATTCCCTGGGCCCCCTGACGATCCAGGGGAAACACGCTACGCAGAAAAGTCAGTGCCGGGCACCCAAGGATCTTGCGATTACACCCTGTCTGGCAACCTATTGCTCCTCCGGGCCTTGTGAGTGTCTGTAGCGTTCCTCAAGGGAGCGTCCCATTTCGCGCGTCTTCTCTGCTAGGTCGTAGGTGGTCGGTCAGGGCTGGGGGGTGGGGTGAGGAGCGAGCAGCCAGGGGGCCCCGTCCCGGGCGCTCTCTTGCTTCTTTGCAGAGTCCCACCCTTCCAGCCCGGAAACACGGCAAACCCACCTGCCGACCCCAACTCGGGGACCTGCCGCGTGGGGGCGCTCGCGCACAGAACCGGCTGCGGACCAGACAGCGACGCACGACCGCTGTACTGTCCTCCGAAAAACAACCCGCTAGCAGATTTCGGCGGCTTCCTGAACCAAAAACCGCGAGCCCGGGTACCGCACCGGATGCCGGGCCCTCCGCGCCCGCACCCCAGGCCCATCCCCGGGGCGAAGGGCCCCGGGAGGGAGCGCGGCGCCGTAGGGAGGCACCCGGGAGGGAGCCGCGACCGCGGGCTGGCCCCAGGGCGGCAGGAAGGCGGCCGGGCTTCCGAGGCTGGGTCCCCGCCTCCCATCCCGGCACCGCCAGCACCGACTGGGTGCTTTACCGGCCCCCAAACGGGCCTCGAGCCCCAGTGCTCTCTCTTTTCGTTGGAACAAGGTCCCCCGTGAGGCCGCGGCCTTCAAACCGTTTTCTTTTTTGTAAGGGACTTCCGGGCCGCTGCATGGGCCGCATCTAAAGACCGGAGCGGAGAGACGGCAGCGCCCCGCGGTCCGTAGCGCTCCGGCCCGTGGGGTCTGTGACCGCGCCCATCACGTGCAGCGCGGGCGACGCCCAGGTTCGCGCCTTTCCCGGAGCGCGGCCACCGGAGCCCGGCGCCTGCAGCCGCGCCCGGCGGGACCTCCGGAGGACTCGTGTGAGCCGCGCGCCCGCGCCTTGACCTAGCCCCAGACCTGGGACAAGTCCAAAACCTGGGGCCCTGGGGTTTCCAAGTGCCAGGCTGCGTCTGCCCTGACGAGACAGACCCCGCCGGTGCCAGGGACGGGCTGGGCAGGCGCCGCCGGGGAACCTCCGCGTCGCCAGTCCGCTTTCAACGAACCGCAGCGCCCGGGCCTGAGCGCGCTGCGGGATCGTGGTGAGCGTGAGGCGAGGGAGAGGGCTGGGGGTGCCCGGAGGACGCGCGCGTAGTTGCGGGTCTCGGGGACTCCGACTCTGTCCAGATCGCCCTGGAGCCCGGCGGCGCAGCGCCCGGGACCAGAATGAGTCCGCAGGGTCTCTGCACACTTTCTAGACTGGAAAAATAAAGATTAAAACGCACACATAAGAGCTCCAGTTCTCCACTTTGGCACTGAGAGTCCTCTCCCCTTCCCTCGGTCACAAACGAGTGTTCAGATTTGACGGAATCGAAGGTCGTCCTGTCCAGGGACCTTGAAAATAGCCAGGGAGTACCTCCTCTCTAGAACACCCCGTTTCCTCCGAAATGGCCCCAACCCGAAGCGAGGGGAAGCCCTTGGGAAGCTAGCGTGCTTTGGCCTTTTCTCCAGAAGTCCCGCGAGTGGACGCACGTGCCAGCCCAAGTTGGCTGGTCAATGGGTGGGAGTCAGCGGATAGCCTTGGGGATCTGTCCGGTGAGCTTCCTGCCCACTCCAGACACAAAGGCTTCAGACCGTCTCTGACCAAAAGTTAGGGTCAGTCATACTGTCAGCATGAGATCATTGGGAACCCACCCCTGCTGCTGCCTTCCAGAAAGTCTGACCTCGCAGGGGACTTCCAGACAGCTGGGAGGGGCAAGGAAGCATTGCAATGAAGCCCAGATTTCTACGGGCTTACACGTTTTCTCCTTGCTGGCCACGAGGCTGCTCTGTTGTGCTCGGTGAAACATCTCTCCACGCTCTGGAGTGTGGGCCCTAGGGAAGGAAAGAAGACAGGAATTCTGGGGATAGGTGTGGTATAGACCCAGGAGCCCTGGCACTCAAACGCCTCTAAAACTGCTGCTCCAAGTGCTGAAACTGGGGGCTGAGACTGTCTTCGAGTCAGGCTGGCATCTATTAAATCCTTGCCTGGATACCTACCAAGTGGTCCTGTGGCAAAGATGGGGAGGGAAGGGAGGGACTGAGGAGGGTTAAGGCACCCTAGCTCAGCTCCTAACCTTTTAGGGCAGACATCCAGCGGCCCCTACTGTCTAGAGATTCTGGCCTAGACCTAACACTACTTTCTTGCACACATGGGAGGCGGGGATAACTAGTGGCATAAAACACACACACAAGGAGTTATAGTGCCACTGGATTTCAGCTCTTTGCTCTGTAATGACTTTGCATATGACACATGCTATTTTGTCCAAGGCAGGAGGCTCTCCCTGTCATACCGCTCTGTCTCAGCCGATGAGTGGTGTCTGCAGGCTCCTGGCAGGACTGACTGCTGGACTCAGGGTCCAGGGACCACAAAGGGGCAGCACTGGAAGGGACAAGGAGTCTTGATCCAGAAAACGTGCCTTCGCTGAACACATGCAGGACCCAGTCCTGGGGGAAGTTCAATCTTGAAGCTCCAGGACTCCAAGGAGGGACATATGCATGAAGGCTGGGGCTGAGGTGGCAGAGATCATCCACCTTTTCCAGGTTAGTGTTCTTTAACCACCCCCCGGCCTGGAACCAGGAGGTATTAACATATCACCCAGGCCTAATTGAGGGAGAAAATGAAGCTGACCAGAGTTGGAACTAACTGCCTGGTCCTGTCCACCCATACTCAACCAAGGTGCTCCCCTCCCCTGCTTGATTTTGCTGAGGTGTAACACTGGCTGGCCATGGCCAGAGCATGGCCAGAGCTGAATCCTTCTACCTGTGTGGCTGAGAAGACATCTTGGAAAGAATAGGTTGCCCTTTGTTGAAGGACTGCAAAGTGGGCTCAATCTTACTGCAATCGGTATAATCTCTTCCCCAAGTCTCTCAGCGTCCTTATAGCTGACTCTGGAGCAAATGCTGCTTCAGGGCCCCTCTCACAGAGGAATACTCCACAGATCCCACCTGGACTTTTGTAGGGAGCAGTCCTCTTGGCATTAGTTTAGAAATTACTTTGGCAGCTTTGTGGCCTCAGTGCAAGGGGGCAAGTCTGTAGGAGCTAAAGTTTTAGGGAGAAGCCCTGGGGCTCCACTCTCTCATGCTTGCAACACTTGTAAAGGGCTTCCAGCATGCTAGAGCAGAGGAACATTTTTTGGAAACCCTTCTGTATATTTAAAAGGAATAAATATGTGCCTTACTCCTAGACATCAAGCAAAGTCAAAGGTCGAAAGCAGGGCACTGGGCTCCCATTTCAGTGCTCCTAGCACAATCCCTCTAGAAAACTTAGAGTGGACCAAGAAATGTTCTATAACCCTAGTCTGAGAGCAGAGCCAGGGATCTGCCGGCTCAGGTTCTAGTCTGAGTGGCACTGGGAGCTCCCGGCCAGCAACAGCTGAGCGGGAAGAGGAGAAATGGAAGTGGAAAGGACAAGTTGAGGGAAGGAGCTGAATCCCGGGCTTTTCAAAACCATAGGCCAGCAGAAACACTCCTCACCCACACACGGGGGTTCGTCCTCCATCTGCGCCCTCCTCCCGAAGAACCAGCACCGCACCTTGACAAAGTAGCAAAGCACTGGACCCTCCCTTTTAAGGCCCTCATTCCGGAGCTCAGCGACCCGTTGGTTCCCAGGCTGACAGGCTAGACTCCCGAGCCGAGCCCAGAGCG
>PVJO010017944.1:0-37898 GCA_004026905.1 Hystrix cristata | reverse complement strand
TGCCATTTTAGAGCCAGATGGTCACCATCTAGTGGTCAGAGAGGACAACTACAAGAAGCAAGTCTCCACATGGAGAGGCGGGCAGAATTTCCAGAGTGACTCAGGACCCCACAGCCGGGAAGGAGGAACCTGGGTTTCTGTCTCAGAGAAGTAGTCTTTGTGATGTGTAGGTTTTTCTCTTTGTTTTAGACTGAGATATGAAAAAGGCTGAGAGCTGGGAGAGAACAGGACAACAGCAAGGAGAAGGCAGAATGGGGAGGACAACAGAAACAGCAAACGGTGAGTGGAAATATAAACCTAGCCTGAAGGAAATGGCAACAGACCCCAGCCAAGGGCCATTGAGTGTCGAAGTCGGGGTACCGAGAGGGGCAGAGCAGTTGCTTTACGGTTCTGCTTTCTGTGCATTCGCTGGGTCTAGGTGTGAGGCTCCGGTATGTTGCCCACGCTCCCTGTGGCCTATCCTCAGAGTGACAGCCAAGCCAGCACATGCACATGAGCCCGGGCAGCGCCCCAGCCAGCATCCCCTCTGCTGCCCCACTCTTCTGCCCTCTGGTTGGGATCAGATGGCAGCCACCTTCGCTGAAGCAAATCTCACCTCACGGGGGCCAATGGAGCCGGCCTCCTCTTCTCCAAGCATGGCTGCATAGTAGGCCAGATTTTGGCTCATCACCTCGTCGTTGGGGAAGAAGAGGAGGTAGGTCTTAGCGCATTCAACAGCCTGTGTATAATTCCCAACTGCAAAGCAAGAGAAAAGTGGCTGAGAGGACAGGGTCTAATCCTCGGTACCAAACACCAGTGTTCAGTCTCGGTGAAGCCTGAGGCACGGCAGGCCAAAGTGGTGCCTGTTTGCCTGACTTAAGGGGAGAAGTTACAAATACACGCAGACTAGGTCACTGATTTTAAAGTGTCTCATGTCCTCAATGCTTCCTACCACTTAAATAGAAAAGAATTAGACCCCTCTGCATGCCTGCCTCTTTAAAAATTTACCAATTTTTCAAATACTTGTTAATACCTTGCCTCAACATACCCAATTGTTAGACCAATTTCAGAAACATGACTGTCTCCTTACCCTTTTTCCCATGGATTTTGAGAAGGGGGAGGAAGATTACAAAGGCACATCACGCCTCTTTGGCAGAACAGTTCTTGTTCATGTGTTGCTCTCCTCCACTCAAACTACTGCCATTGTGTATTCCTGAATAGGCTGTAACGCTCAGTACACAGCAGAACTGAGTAAAGACCTGCTGATTTGTTGATTGTCTGGATACTGACAGGCCCCCCCAAGAGTACCGGTGCTATACTAGGCAGGAGGCGGGAGAGCCGAAAACATCCTGTAAACTGGTTTAGACAGCAGCACACCCTTACTTTCACCATTAGTTTAATTAAAATGCAAATTCAGATTACAAATGTGATAGGATAAGACAGAGGTCCTTGAGTTCCAAAACCCAGAAAGAAGCCAGACATGTTAAGGAGATACAGGTACAATGGCTGTAAACCCTACCTGGCTGGCTTAGCAATTTTTTGTTTTGTTTTGCAGCACTAGGGATTGAACCCGCAGCCTCTGACTGAACTGCATCCCCAGCTGTTTTATTTGCTTTTTATGTTGAGACAGTTTCACAAAGATGATTAATTGCTCGGGCTTCGCTCAAACTCGAAATCCTCCTGCCTCAGCCTCCCAAGAGTGCCGGGATCACAATATACCTGGCTCTGATTCAGCTTCTAAGTGAAGGCAGCAGAGAGAAAGGAAAGAAAGCAAGCCTTACTGTTATAGTAGGCAAACTGCAGATAATTATAATGCGATGGGAGGAAGTCTTCGAAGGGCTTTTCTCGACTTGGGTGGGAAGCCAGCTCGGTGACACAGTTCTGCTTACAGCTGAGGACCTGGACATAATGATCTGAAAGGAATCCAAGATGAGAAATGACTAGAAAGTCACACTTCAGAATTCAAATTCTGGTTATGACGGGCAAATTCCAGTGGGAACGATTTTCAGCCAGATCCCCAAACTCAGGAATTCAGGAGTGAATGAGGCTGCAGCTGCTGTGTCTGTATCATCAAGACAACGAGCTTTCAGCCCTGGGAGGCTTGTCAGAGGCAGACTCAGAACTGCACACACCTGTGATGGCCTGGAAGAGGTCAGCGTTGTAGTCCAGGTAGTTGTAGCCATCGTAGTCATAGGGGCCCTCGCAGAGGGCACGGCACTCCTCGTCAGCCACAAAGTACTCTTGCAGCGCCAACTCCAGGTGGGGGACAGCTTCCTGAGGCTGCTCCTCTGAGTAGAGCCGCACTCCTAGCCGGAACTCGTGCTATGGGCAGGAAGGAGCACTCAGACACATGCTGCAGGGGAACTCCTGTGTCTCGCCCTCATCCAGCACCACTTGGGTCCTAATCCTTACTCCCCCATTATGGGTGGAAAGGGGTGACTCGGGTGACTGCTATGTAATACAGGCTGTTTGTTTTGGTTTTTGAGACACGGTCTTGCTGTCATTCAGGCCAGCCTTGAACTCACTATGTAGCCCAGGCTGACTTCAAATCTGTGATCCTCCTGCCTCAGCCTCCTGAGTGCTGGGATGAGATGGTCTTTTGTGAATGGGCTTTACATGTTCCTCTTGATATTTACATTTCACTCAATCTGGATGAATGATTTGGTGTTCACTGTAAATTTGTGGGGTTTTTTCTGTAGCTAATGGAAATTTGACCTAAGGCCTCACACATGCTAGGCAAGCATTCTAATACTGAGCCCTATCCCCAGTCCCATAACATACTTTGAAAAGTCATTCTGGGGCACCAACTCCATAGTGGTGGCGGAAGTGTGTATCATTTCGATTCTGGTAGTGTTTCTAATATTCTCTTTTTTTCCCTTGGTGGTGGATTGGACCCAGGGCTTTCTGCATGCTAAGCATTGCTCTACCATTGAACTACACACACCAGTCTCTCTACTATTCTTATTTCTGAACTACTAAAATATAAGAGAATTTAAGAATGTTAGGTCAAAGAATGATGAAAAATAAACAAACAATATGATACCAAATTGGGCTTAAGAAATTACATATGGAAGATTTAAAAAAAACAGGGCAAAATATCAGTTACTGGTTTTCTTCAGATGGCAGTATTATCAATGATGTATCATGAACATTTACTACTTCTGTAATCAGAAAACAATCCTAGTAAATATCACTTTAAAAGACAGCGAGAGAGAGAGAGAGAGAGAGCGCAAGAGTGCCTTTCTCACCATATGGGGTTTGGCTTCAAGATCCTTGAAGTCAGCCTCCTTTACTCCAGACATGGTTTGGTAGTAGTCCAGGTTCTGCCGCATCTCCATGTGCTCAGGGTTGCCCACATAGAAGGTGTGTGCTGCGGCTACAGCTTTCTCCAGCTTGTTTATCTAAGGATGGAGCACAGCGTATCAGTCTCACATCCGAAGCTGGAAGGCTGTGTCCACACATGCGGTCCACGGTAAACAGGAAATCCCAGCCTCTCTCAGCCTCTTGGAGCCTTCAGTTAGTTTGCCTAGACACTGCCAGGCCCAGAAAAAACAGGAACCACATGCCAGGGCATTCAGAGCACAGTACCCTGGATAGATTCGTGGCTATTTACCCAGGCAGCCTTAGGGCCTCCCCAAATGATAGAAAGTAAAGCTTCAGTGGAGCAAATCTTCTACCTTAAAACAAAGGGCATACTGTAGCAGGAGCTATGAAGACCAGCTACCCACGTAATAGAATCTTAACATTTAAATATAGTTACTAAGCTGAAGAAACTTTAAAGCTTCAAGGATTCAGGAGTGGGGAAGAGCAGCTAACAAACTGTGCTAAGAATTTTTCTAGAAAAAATTTTTCTGCATAAAATAAAATCAAGAGTTTTTGACACATTCAGAGCAAAAGTGGGTGGCTGAAAAATCCCGAGGTCCTTCACTTTTGCCAGATATGGTATTTTCTGACTCAAAGCCCAGGGTTCACAAAGTTAATACAAATCTCTATTAAAAAAAAAACCCTAAGGGGGTGACCATGACTTCCCATGGTAGCCCGTACTGCGTTTCCCAGATGCGGCGTGTATTTTTTATTTTTGCTTTTATCTTCTTTGTCTCTTGTTCTGCTCAAGTTTGCTCTGCAGAGCTGGTTTCTTCTGCACTCCTTCACCCCTCGCTTTTCAAATAAACTTTTGTCACCGTTAACAAACAAAAACAAAACAAACAAACCAACAAACAAAATCTAAGGAGGAAAATGTGCTGTAAGCTGCAATAATGCATATCCACAGCAGTAGACTCCAGTACATCAAAATAATACAGCTTCATATAGAGGACCCAAAATAAATCACCAAAGATCTAATGTGCTCTGGTATTAGAGAGGCCAGCAACAAATCTAGGCTTAACGACTTAGCATCTATGGTTTAGACAAGTCCTTAAAGTCTGCACTTGATTCGGTTCCCCAGTCTGTTATCTGGAGGTAGTACTCACCCCCTATCTCATGGGATTGTTGAGGGGTTCAAAGAGATGATATACCTGCGGCTTTGAACACACAGTGCCTAGCTCAACAAAGGAAGTGTTCAATAAATGTTAGCTGATGTCCTTAATCTGCTAAGAATTTTTATTTTATCATCAGTACTAGTAAATGCATACTAAAGGAATCAAGCCTGGACAGGAAACTCCTGTCTCTGCACCTCAGTTTCTAACTGTAAAATCAGAAATTCTCTCATCTGTCCTTTCATAGTTTTACTGTCCCTTAACTTTCAATTCTGCCCCTTTCTCAGTTCTTTCCTCCCTTCTCCTTCCCCAAACTGTTATCCCTGAGGCACTAGGTACCTGCCTAATTTACTTCTCTCTGGTGGACAGAGGCACAAGTTTCCAATTCTTCTGTTTTTGAGGCTACCACTTGTTTCAAGACTTATTCTACATGGCTTCCAGAACTAGCACTGTCAAACCCAATTCTGATGATGGGCTGCCTGCAACCTGAGGAATTCTCTTGCAAATCTGGCCTCACTAAACTTTCCAGTTTCCTCTCCTGCTGCTCCCCACACGCAACCCAATAACCCAGTCACAGCAGATTTTTTTCCTGCTTGGGTTCCACTTTTCTCTCTATCTGGAATGGCCAATCCTTCCTCTCCCAAGCAATACACAATTAGGACAGGCTCAATGTCATCTTGGAGATAAAGCTAGATTCTCCCTTTAGTAGCCCTCACTACAGTGATTCTTAGCAGCAAAGCAAGACAAAAGTCAAGCATTTAATCACCTAAGAAATGGAATGTAGGAGGTGTTCAATAAATGTCTGTGAAGGTTTTAAGTGGCACTGTTAAGCGATTTCACCAGTCATAGCCCAATTATTTTGGACTTAAAAGGCTGGTACTCCTCGAAGTTACCAGGAGACATGGAGGGGAACTGCACAAGCAGAATGCTCCTGCAGAGGTGGAAATCTGGAGTCCCCGAGAGTCTTAAAGCCTCTCTTCAGGTTGAATGGAAGGTCTGTTAAACTATGGACACAATAGATAACCAGGACGGTCCCCCCGCCCCCGCAAATAAAATGGGGCTGATAGTAGCATGCATCTCATAAACTACCAAGAGGAGCAGAGTAAATGAGTTAATAAATGCAAAGTTAAAACAGTGCCATGGAAATACTTGCTGCTTACTATCATCATCACACAAGCCTGAGGCGGTCCAAGTCTACTTGGGCACTTGGATTTACAGCACGGTGGCATTTTCTTTGGAAACTAACTAGCCAGAGGGTCCCCACAGGGAGGAGCCAGGCAGCCCCTGCCGGCGACGTGGCAATCCCACGTCTGAAACAGCGCTGCTGGACTCTGCAGCAGGAAAAGCATCATTAGAGAATGAACCGGAAGGAAGATAACTGTAGAAAGCTCCTAGCGTCTCACTTGGACACTTTCAATGAAATCAAGGATGGGAGACCCAACCTGCCGCTTTAGCTCTCTCTAAGAGGTCTTTCGGGGACAACAGAACAAGTTTTTCTTGGCCTGGATCCAATCCTCAGGCCGAACCCTTGGAGGCAGCATCTGCCCGTGCGAATCGGCCTGGCGGGTGCCCTGCTCTCCTTCGTCCCAGGAGAGCTCCCCAGTCACCCTCTCTCTCTGGGGACTCTTCCCGGGCACCCCCCCCCCAAGTCCCCAGGCCGCCAAGTCCCCAGGCCGCCTGCCCCACTTCTGTCCCCGAAGGACCCCGGCCGCTGCGCTCCGGCCAGGTCAGCACCTTGAAGTAGGCGACCTGCAGGTAGTTGTAGGGGCTCCGCTTGCGGAACTCCAGCTCCAGCTCCTCGCTGAGCGCGTGGGCGGCCGGCGGCCCGAGACAGCGGCGCAGGCAGCCGGCGCGGCGCAGCAGGCCCCCGAAGAAGCGCAGGTCGAGCAGCGCGGCGGCGCCCGCGTCAGCGGCCAGGCTTGGGGCCGAGCCGGGCTCCAGCTCCCACGGCAGGTCGGCGGCACACTGGGTGCGGCAGCGCAGGCGGAGGGCGCGCAGGGCAGCCCGCGACCGGAGCGCCCGCTCCATGCTCAGAACCACCCCGGCCCAGTCCCCGCGCGCGTAGGCCGCTGTCCCCTCGGCGAAAAGAAGGTCCGGCGCCGCCAGGTCCCACCCGGCCTCCGGCTCGACATCAGGCTGGGAGGCGGCGGCAGCGGCGGCCGCCAGCAGTGTGGCCAGCATCCTCCACGCACGCGCCGCCATCGCCTCGGCCCACCTAGCGGGGCCGCGCTCCCGCAGCTGGGCAAGGCGGAGCCCCACCCTCCGGAGCTCCGCCCCAGAGAAGAACCCCGCCTCCCAAACCGGGCGGCGCATGCCCAAGAGGCTTGCACCGCCTCTTTTCTTTCAACCAATCCGGACCCCGCTCCTCAGCCAACCCTGTGCGTCTCAGGGCTCAGGCTGGTTCGATTGCTGTGACGCCCATTGGCTTGGGAACACGGAAGCTCCGCCCACAAGCCTTTTTGCGCATGTTCGTCCGGTGGGCCCGGGCCCGGGGAGGACGCTGTCATGGAGGGTGCAGAGGTTCCCGGGCAGGCGGAGGGAGCTGTGGAAAGTCGAGGTGTTCCGGCAGCAGCTGGTCAGGGAGGTACGTGGGGCCGAAGTCGGCCTGGGACGAGAAGCCGCTGCGGGACTGCTAGTCTCTGGGGCTCCTCGGGAGGCCGAGGGCGGGAGCTCACGGCCTGTGTTCCTGATGTGTGTCGCAGGAGCCCTGGTGGAGCGCACCCCGACCCCCGGCGGCCTGGCCCTGGTGAGCCCCTACCACACCCACCGAGTCGGAGACCCGCTTGACCTCGTGGCGCTCGCCGAGCAGGTGCAGAAGGTGAGCGGGCGCGGCTGGGGATGTGGTTAGCCGTGTGCGTTCGCGATTTGCCCTGCGGACTTCACAGCCCCTTAGAGCGGTGTGTCGTTTATTCTCGTCTCCTTTCTGCAGAGGAGGAAAGCTCACTGCTTTCCTGACTCGAATTCTGCTCTTCTGAGACCATTTGCAATTTGAGTGAGAAACTTTGCATAGCACTTTCAGTATTTGTTATTTCTTTTGCATTTTAGGACGGCCCTGTGAGGTAGGCAGTACAGAAGCATTTGCCGCTACACATGAAAATCACTCTTAACTAAAACTTTTCTGCGATGCATAATCCATTCATTTTAAGCAGCTTCTCAGAAGATCACTATTACCTGAGAGCCTGTAGAACTTTAAACATCTTCCAAGTTTTGTCCTGTGTCCTCACTGGCCCGACACAGTATTCCTAAACTGAAAGGTTAGACATGGATTGCCAAAATAGCTAAAATAAAGAGGAAGTGAAAAATTACAGGAAATTCACTGGACCTTTGGACACATGAATCTTAATGCTACTTTTTTTTTTTTTTTTTTTTTTTTTTTTTTTTTTTGTGGTGCCGGGGATCGAACTCAGGGCCTTGTGCTTGCAAGGCAAGCACTCTAATCACTGAGCTAAATCCCCAGCCCCTTAATGCCACTTTTGATATTAGCTTCAGGCAAATTCTCTCTGGCCCTCAGCTTTATCTGTACAATGAACAGTTTGAAGTAGAGCTCCTCACCTTCAGTGAAAAATCAAGTCCTTTCTCACATTTTACCAAGACTTCTAGTTACAGAGTTCTCTTCACTATGCACAGATTTGGAATGCCGCTGCTTTCCGAAATATTCCCTTATCCTTGTATATGCTGTCAGATTTGGTCTTGATTATATTCGAAAGTCTTTGTTTTGTTCAAAATTACCGATTAGTGTGCTCAAATTTCCTCATGTGAACATCTCTGCTGTTTTCATTTTATTAAAAAAAAACTCAAATATTTAGGCAAGCTCTTTTAACTAAGACTTTATGCCTTTTTTAGAGAGGTGGGGAGCAAAGTACAACTTTTATGGATTAGGAGAGTATTATGTGTCTGTTTAATAGGCTCAGTGTTCTTGGTAGTGAGGCTGCCAGGGACAAAGTTTTGGGCAAGCAATATTTGCATATCTTACTGAGTGACCATCATATTTATTATAATGGTGAAAACCAAAGAAAGAAGGAACATGGTTTTTATCGTTCTCCCTATAATCTAGTGAAATATAAAGAATGAATTATTACGCTGCCTCAGTCTCTCCAATATAATCAGTCTTTGAGAAGCTGGAGAAAAAACAAATTGAATCAAGCATATTTACTGGGTACTGAAATGTACTTTCTAGCAGACCTGCTCTCTGGCACCTTACTTAATAATGTGTGTTCAGAAAGCTTGGGAGGCTTGGTGTTAAGGCACGGGTTTTGGAATCAGGGCAGACTATGCTGAAATCCTTCAACTGCCATTTGTTAGCTGTGAAACCTTAGACAGGTTGTCTGGCTGTCTTGAATCTGAATTCCTAAAATGACCGTGAAAATGAGGTTGTCATCTCCAGTTTCATAAAGTTATCATAAGAGTTAAGTTTTGTACAGGGATAATCAGGATTATCCTTTTAACAGATAATTCCTTTATCTGTTTAATTAAATCCTTTTCTTTCTTTCTTTTTTTTTTTTTTTTTTTTTTTTTTTTTTTTTTTTTTTTTTTTTTTTTTTGGTGCCGGGGATTGAACTCAGCGCCTTGTGCTTGCAAGGCAAGCATTGTAACCACCGAGCTACATCCCCAGCGTAAAAGTTAAGTTTTGTAATTAAGGTAAAGGTCCTTGGAGTTGTTAGGGCCAGGGTTAGTGATTGTAGATACTCTTCTGTTTTAATTAGGCTCTTCTGTTTACAGAGAACAGATTTACTGTCACCTTATAAAAGGTGACCAGAATGGTCATTCATATGTCGTTTTGTTTAATTCACTTAGCTTATTATTTGTGTCTTCTTTACACTTGCAGAATATTTTATTAATTCCTTTATCTGTTTAATTAAATCTTTAAGCTCACTAAGAACATCTTAAGAATTTGCTTGTTTCTTTGATCTCTTCAAACATGTTAATCATTTGATTTTTAAGTTCAGTGCATGTGACTTCCTTTACTTCAGTCCCCTGAGATCAACTTTTGAGGAATTAAAGGTTTTAGGGGGCATCTTATTATCTTGTTTCTCATGTTTCTATTGTTACTGTGCTGAGGGTGGAAGATCAGTTAGGGGAGAAAATCTCTATCACCACCATGAGGTCTCTTTAGTTAGTGCAAATCTCCCTGTGATGTGACCTTGGCTTTGGCTGTGTTTTGGTGCTATACACCTTTTCAACCTGCTCAGTACAGTAGGATCAGTCCTGGTTGCTGCATTGTAAAGAGAGAACAACTGACAGTTATATCAGCACCTGCATGTCTATCCAAATGTCAGTCATGTAAATTAAAACTTGTTCAACAGCTCAGGAAGAAAATATGGAACACTTCACAATCTCATGTCATCCTGGCCTGGGCACCATGCTAAGCTTCTCTGTATTATTCCAGTTTCAGTACATGTGCTGCCACAGTGAGCACAGTCCTTTAGAGGAGTATGCTTTGTTGTCCAGGTCTGCCTCCAACTGCTGGGCTCAAGCGATCTTTCTGCCTGTGTCTCCAGAATAACTAAGACTGTAGGCACACACCACAGGTGTCTAGCTTCATGATGTATCTTTTAAAATACATTTAAAATATCAATTAGGAGTGTAACTGTAAGTTAAAATTTAAGTAGGTGTGGTATAAGTAATTTGGCTAAAGTAATGGCCAGATGTTATATTTATACATGCATACATACATGCATATATACATACCTTGGCTCACAAACTCAATTCTTTGCATGATTCTGGTCACAAACAGAGAGGGAGAGAGAAAGAGGGAGAGAATATACATGCATTGAGTCCTACATTTGTAGATGATAAGAGCCACATCACAAGTCTCTTCTGATTTTCATTGTAAGACCCATCCTTGATTTTAGAAGTGTTTAAACTTGAGAAAACAAATGGAAGACCTGAGAAATGCATGGGGTTAGTCCGGCACAGAACATGGGGGAAATGTAGTAGATGGAGAGAAGGGCATATTCAATGTATTTGGTAACAAGAGAGAGCAGGGCATGTTGGAGGACCAGACAAGTTCAGTCTGACTAAATTTCAGAGTGAAAAGGTTGGGAATTAATGGAAATAGAGGAGGAGGAGCACTTATCTACGGGATGAGGTTATGTCAGTGTGGGCTTCTCGTAAGCACTACTGTTTGAGCTGGGCCTTGGGGTGTGTGGGAATTTATATGGCAATAGTGAGATTGGGAAGAATAGGTGTAAGTAAAGATGTAGATGTTACTCTACATTGGATCTAAATAAGAATATCATAGAAGTCTTTTCACCCCAGTTTGGTTTTCTTTCACTTGTAGGCTGATGAATTCATCCGAGCAAATGCCACCAACAAGTTGTCGGTCATAGCTGAACAAGTCCAACATTTGCAAGAACAAGCCAGGAAGGTAAGGAAAGACTTTTAGGCAGGCTTTCATTTTCTTTGTTTAATTGACAGAATTAGCTAAACTTGCTTATAGGCAGCATTATAGCTTATTTGTCTTCAGTACCTCCTAGAGATGTAAAGTTTTTGAGTAAAATGGAAGGAGTGAACCTAACAGGTTATATTGGTCACTTTTATTACTGTGATGAAATACCTGAGGCAGGCTAACTTATGGAGAAAAGGTTTATTTAGCTCCCAGTTTTAGAGGTTCAAGGGCATGATGCTGGCATGACTCAGCTCTATGAGAGCCTGCTTAGACAAGGAGGTGTGGGACGAGAGATCACACTTCCATGCAGACAGCCAGAGAAAGAATCAGGGCTCAGATTTTTTTAACAACTTGCTCTCACTCATGCTGAGTTTCTCACCATTTCAAGAACTCCTGCCAGGAGAATAGTATTCCCTCCAGAGGGCAGTGCCCTCAGTGCTGAAGGGCCTCCCACCAGGCTGAACATCTTCCTTTGGCTCCCACATCACCATATGGGGGACTTAACTCTAAACTCCCAGGACATGAACCTTTGGGGGACAAGCAACATCTAAACTGTAGCAGAGATTAAATATAAGTTTTTATGTTAGTTTTTCCCCAGCACTGGGGAATCAAACGTGTCCTCAGCCCTTTTTAAAATTTTTAAAGATTTGAGATAGGATCTTGCTAAGTTGCTAATTGCCTCAGCCTCCCAGAGTGCTGGGAAGTATGAAGTTTTATTGTTTTTGTTTTTGTTTTTTTAACCGGGAGGAAGTTCAGTGCCATAAAACCTTTTAAGGGAAAAGAAGGTTTTCATTCAAAAAGAAATATACTGGGCTGAGGATTTAGCTCAGTGGTTAGAGTGCTTGCCTTGCAAGCACAAGGCCCCAGCACCAAAAAAAAAAAAAAGAAAAGAAAAAATATTTGGCACAGAAAAAGAAGAAACTTAAGTTACCCAAAGCCAGTGATGTTTAATGCTTTGAAATACAATTTTTCTAAATGCATTTTTTTCAGCATAGTAGCATACATCTAATTTTAATTCTTCAGCGTCATCTGGATCCTGGTAATGATTTATTGCTGTCAGGGAGCAAGATCCCAAACACTGAATAGTTTTCAAATTTTCATTGGGATGGTTCCCAAGTATGAGGGCCCGTTACCCCTGTTCCTTCATCTTTGTGTGGTTCGCAGGTTCTGGAAGATGCCCGCAGAGATGCTGACTTGCACCACATAGCTTGTAATATGGTGAAAAAACCTGGCAATATTTACTACCTTTATCAACGGGAGAGTGGCCAGCAATACTTCTCCATTATTTCTCCAAAGGTAAGAACATTTATTCTTTGCTCAAAAGATCTACTCCAACCTTTGAGAAATTCTTGGCGTATGTGTATGAAAATAGGCATGTGGACTGTTAAATGTCTCCTAGAAAATTGGGGGTGGTGTAAGCCAGACATGACTCTAAAAAAATGCATGTGTGTTTTACACATTCCTGCCAGCTTGAACCACTGGTGGTACATGCTTGACTGTCCCATTCTAGCATCTCATGAGACTGTCCCATGCCACTCTATTGGACAGTCATTATGGTACCACTGGTGGTTCGGAGCTGTCCAGCAATGAGACATATGAATTACGGCCCCATTGTGGACGTGTTAAATTGGTGCATTAATTTTCTCTGTGAAGGGAGGGATCTGAAATGTAGTGTGACTGCCTTCCAAGGATGGTTCTGACTTGTCTGACATGAAAAGCCAAAAGAGCTCAGTTTGTTTACATCCTCCTGTGATCAGAACCAACTCCTTTGCCTTCTCTAGGAATGGGGAACAAGTTGTCCACATGACTTCCTTGGTGCTTACAAGCTACAGCATGACTTATCCTGGACTCCATATGAGGACATTGAGAAGCAAGATGCTAAAATCAGCATAATGGACAAGCTATTAACCCAGCCAGTGGCCCTACCCCCATGCACTGAACCCATCTTCGAGGGACTGATGCACTGACTATGGACTTGACCAGCAGCTCTCACAGCAAGTGCCTGAACATCACCTCCTTGCCCTCATTCTTTGCCTCGATGGGAGTGGTCATGAGAAGTGCAATTACATAGGTGAATCTTGGAATGATGCCCCATGCGAATGTAAATCCTATTATTATTATTATTATTATTATTATTATTATTACTTTTAGGTAGGATGATAAGGAATCACAGCATCATTTTTGGGAATCTTCTCGGCTGCGGTTACCCAGCCAGTCAGTTTCAGAAGACTGGCCAGTCAGCTTTCCTTCTTCATCTCCAGCTATTCTTCTCTTAAGCCAAGGTGTTAAAGAAGACTTTTCCTCCCCCAGAAAGCTTGGTGAATCATTTTCCACAGGGACCCAATTCCAGTTTTAGGGTTGAGCTGTTTCACAATTAGTGCACCTCTAGCTTCAGAGTCATCTGGTAACCAGAATGTTGGATATTGGAGGGTGACTTAAAAAAATATATATGTAGCTGCTGCCTAAGAGTGTGTGCTTCTGGAGTGTCTCTGCTGCTGCTGAGGTCTGGCTTGCCTCTTCACCCATTCTGCATGGTGAGAGTGACTGGAACATCTGAGGCAGCAGCAAAGGCTGGGTTTGGGAAGGTCACTTCTAAACTCACACAGTTTTAGAAGTGGAAGAGATACAGAAGGCTGCCACAAACTGTTGCATGAATTTACTTTGTAGCCTCCTTGAGGGGAAGGTCCTGAGCTCAGCTACTCAAACAGATCAAATCCATTAAATGGCAATTTAAGATATTGTGCAAGAGAATAGAGGGCAGTGGGAGAAAGAAAGAAAACAGCGAACCTGTTGATTATGAGTTATCTCAGATTAAAAGTCATTTTGATCAGAATAATTCAAGAACTGAGCAGAGGTTATTGGGCTAATTTACTCAGGTTCTGACTGGGTTCTTGTAGGACTCTATTTTATTCCTGTTCAGATAATTAACTACATTTATAGAATCCATCATGGCTGCACTTTCTTCAGTGCCATATTGCCTAATATAACACGTAAAAAGAGTAAGAGATGTGTATTTGAAGCCAGAATTGCCAAAATTCCCTTCTGGGGATGGGCATTTCTCATGCTGGGCTACCTTGTAATCCCCTGCCCCTGTCCCGGCGCTCATGGCCTTTCCCAGTAAGCTGCAGTCCTGGCGAGCTGCAAATGGCTTCCCGAAGGCCTGATGTAAGAGGGGCTGGAGCCCAGCAGGATCATGGGTTACACCGCTTACTCAGTTCACACGGACATTTTGTAGAATCGGCTGTGAAAGCCTTCTGCTAGGATGCTGCAGAGCTGAAGGAGATTTTAGTAGTTCATTCTGACTACAGAAAGTTCCTCAGATTTTCAGAAGGTTCTGATCTGTATGGTAATGACACACTTGGAGCAGATGCTGTTATCAAATAAACATATTGCCATAATTCAGTGACTTAAAACTATACGTACTTACTATTTCATAGCTTTGTAGGCCAAGAGTTCAGGCACAACTTTGCTGGGTCTCCTGCTTCAGGGTTCTCTGGCACCCTGCAAGACTGCACTTGTTCCTGGATGAGGCTGGGATCTCAAGGCCTTCCTGGGATGGAGCTGCTTCCAAGATCACCTATAGTGTTGGCAGAGTTTTGGTTCCTCACAAGTTGCCAGAGGTCGCCACAGCTCCTTGCCACATGAACCTCCACAACATGGCAACTTCCATCCTTAACTAACAAGTGTAAGAGTCTGCTAGCAGGACAGAAGGTAGAATCTTTTTTTTTTTTTTTTTTTTTTTTGGTGCTGGGGGATCGAACTCAGGGCCTTGTGCTTGCTAGACAAGCACTGTACCACTTGAGCTAAATCCCCAGCCCTCATTTTGGAATGGAGTTTATTTGTTAATGAAGAAAGGGACATCCATTTAATAAACCATCCCAACCAAAGTTCTTATTTCTAACAGCTAGGAGCTAGGTGAAGACGGGGAGGACAAACTATTTCAGACAGAAAGTTACATGTGAAGGACATTGGTAGGAAGCAGTGTAACATTTGGGGAATTGTAACCAGTTTAAAGTGAAGAGTGTGGGCCAGGGGCTGTAAGAGAAGGCCCAAGGTAGGAATTTGTGTACTGGCTTTCCGGGAGCCTCATTTTAGCAGATACCCCAGTGGTTGGATAGAGGGAATACCATTAGCTTCCATCCTTAATCCAGGCAGGAGATGATAGCAGTCTGAACTCACATAGTGATGATGGAACAAGAGTTACTGTATTTCATCAGTTGCAAGATGTACTTTTCTACCCTCATATTTTAGCATTTCTGAAATTGGATGCTGCTCTTTTTAATTTAAAAAAGTTTTTTTTTATTTTTTGAGACAGGGTCTTGCTGTGTAATTCAGGTTGGCCTTGAACTCACTATGTAGCCCAGGCTGCCTTGAACTCGGAGCCATTCTCCTGCCTCAGTCTCCCAAGTGCTGGGGTTATAGGCGTGTACCACCATGCCCGGCTAATCTGGATGCTTCTTTTTTTTTTTTTTTTTGGTGCTGGGGATTGAACTCAGGGCCTTGTGCTTGCAAGGCAAGCACTCTAACCACTGAGCTAAATCCCCAGCCCCTAACCTGGATGTTTCTAAAAGTCAATGACATGTCACAGTGATAAATGCAACACTTATTTCCCTCCCTCCCTCCTTTGCTTCTTCCTTCCTTCCTTCCTTCTTGCTTTGTTCTGTTTTGTATTCAGTGTTGTCATTGTCTTACAAACCCTGTCCCCAGGGCTGACTTCTAATAGATCACCGGAAGTCAGTGCTCTGCTGCATGGGGAACTGACCCAGAGGCAGGTCATCTGGGAACGGTTAAGTACCAGGTTCCCTAGGAACGTGCATTGGATACCGCGGAAGACGGCAGCTTTCTTTCTCCCCACATCCTGTTTCCCAGGTAGCACTTTCTTTTCCTTCTTAGAGTCACATGAAATATTGGTCTATTGCTAGGTGTGGTGGTGCTCACCTGTAATCCCAGCGCTTAGGAGACAGGCTGGATGATTGCCATGAGTTCGAGGCCAGCCTGAGCTACATAGTTCAAAGTTAGCTTGAACTACACAGTGAGACGTTGCCTCAAAAAAGAAAAAAAAAAAAAAGACATTTTAGAAGTATAGGGGCTGGGGATTTAGCTCAGTGGTTAGAGTACTTGCCTAGCAAGTGCAAGGCCCTGAGTTCAGTCCCCAGCACCAACAAAAAAAAATGTAGAATAGATTGCCACCTTGTTAACTAGTAGAATGTGGGGAGATAAGTGAGAGGAAAGAATCTTAGATAATGCTTGGATTTCTGGCCTGAATATCTGCACAGGTTCACTCAACAAAAAAATGGAAGAGGAAGGCATTCCCGATATTTTCCAGGCTACCTACTGGTATATATTTGCTTCAGTACTCCTTGCTGGCCCTGCCCAGATTCACTAGTATAAATGCTGATTGTAGCTTTCTTCTCCATCATGTGACTCTGGAAGAAGGGCTTGCTTGTGTCCTTCTTAAGTTGTTATCAGTCCACAAACATAGTTTTGGTGCTGTAGATACAAAGGTGATAAATACTGTCTAATGAGCTTTAATTCTACCAAGTATAGCCTTTGTCTCATTTAATTTTTTCACCCCCCCCCAATATGGGGTATGTGGAATTCCTAGTGTACAGAGTGGGAGCATCTGTTCAGATTTGGAAACTGACCCATGGTTATTCAGATAAATAGTAGAGGTCAGATTCAAACCCAGCCCTGTTTAGTTCTAGTCCAACTATAACCTTAATTATATTTTGGCCCATTAAGATAGTCCTAAAGAATCTCAGGGTAGAGCTATAAAGAGATTACATTTACATGGTGATAGACTGAGATTTGTATATGAAATACTGTGGAAATAGTTTGCTTAAAAGTTTAGTGATTGGAAGGTGGGGATTTAGCTCAGTGGTAGAGTTCTTGCCTAGCACTGCCTTCCCCCCCCGAAAAGGTTTAGTGACGAGCATGTAGAGAAGGTACACTCTGGCCCACAGAAATTAAGTCATTTCACAGAAATTAAGTCGCACTCTGACACAGCTCATAAGCAGTTGAGCCCGTGTCTCTGGCATTGAAACCCATGTGCAAAACCCACATCCAGAAGATGGGGTTTCTTCCTTTGAGGAACAGGAGCTGGGGAGGAAGAAACAACTAAGTGTCTGGAGAAATTAAACTTGTGTAGTTTTAAGCAGCATTTGATTCGATGGATCGTGTCTTCCTTCAAAGCTGTTTCTTCATTTGGGTTTGGAATATTACCATATCCTACTTTTCTTGTACTTCACTGACTGTACCTTTTTTCTCCATCCTCATTCTCTTCTTAGTACACGTGGGGGCCAAGACCTCAGCACTTTCCTTTTTCTCCCTCCTGGGTTGTTTAATCCGTTCCCAATGCTTTAAATCCCACCCAAGTGCTGCTGACACATGTGTACGTCTCCTGATCGCTCCCGAGTTCCCGCACACTTGTTTGTCCAGCAGCCTTAGTTGACATTTTGACTTTTAATCACAGACATTACAAATTAAAGTATCCACAACCAAACCCTTGCGTTCACTTCAAAAACCTGTTTCACCCCCATCACCAATTACCGAGTCTTCTCTACTCTGCCTTCAGAAAACATCCCAAGTCTGACAGCCTCTCACCACCACTCCTGTCCCTGGGTCCAAGCTACCAACACCTCTGCCCTGAACTAACACACTAACTCCTAACCTGCCTCCCGCTTAGATTTCTTCCAACCTTGAGTCTGTTTCCACAGAGACTATCAACACCATCTCTTAACACTAAATTGGATTGTGGCACCTCGGTTTAGAAATATCCCAAGAGTTTCTCACTATGTTTAGCATAAAATTCAGGCTTCTTGCTAAGGTTCTGGTGATCTATTACTTTCGGTACTCACCATGTTCCTTCTGTGCCAAGCTAGCCTTCCTCCGCCACCAGGCTCCTCCTTGTGTCAGGACCTCTACATTTGCTATTCAGTCTGCTTGGAACAGTGCCTCTGAGATATTTTTGCCGGGGCGGGGGGTGTGCCAGGGATCAAACTCTGGGCCTCATGCTTGCTAGGCAGGCGCTCTACCACTGAGCTAAATCCCCAGCCCCTGCCTCTGAGACCTTCACATGGTTTATGTCTTCTCACTTAGGTTCTTGCTCAGATATCACTTCCCTGATTGCCCTGTCAGAAATAACCACTCTTCTCGCCCCAGAATAACTTTGAATCCTTCGTTTTCCGTAGCACTTACCGCGTCTCTCCTTCCCCCCATACTTAACTTGGAATTCTGGGAGAACAGAAACCATGTGTGCCGTGTGTACTGCTGCACTCTGGCACCTTAGCGCCTGGCACACAAGGATGAGCCGGTATGAGTAGGTGGACATTTAGAGCTCTGCATTTATATCCTGCAAATGACCTAACTGCATGCAGCTAAGGAACAGAATGCGAGCACATGTGTGATTTACTACTTTCCACTAGCCACATTAAAAAAGTGAAAAGAGGCGAAGTTAATAATACATGTTATCTAAGCCAATATATCCAACATACTGACATGTCAACGTGTAATACTAAAAATATTGTACATCCTCTTTTTTTTAAACTAAGAACTCAAATCCTGCTGTGTATTTTATACTTAGAGCCCATCCGAATTCAGACCAGCCAGGCGTCCAGTGCTCCACAGCTACATGACTCTTGGGCTTGGTTTTGTGTCACACTTTTGCCTCTACCTGGTCTTCCTTTTTAGTTTCTTAGATACCCTAGGTCTGACCTTAGTGTCAGACTATTTCCAGGTCTCAGCTTTTCTAATTTATTTTTGTTTTATTTATACAATTATTTATTTTTGTGCTGGGAATTGAACTGAGGGCTTTGTGCATGCTGGACAAATGCTCTACCGCTGAGCTACACCCCCAGCCCAGGCATACTAATTATTAATGGCATAATTATCAGCAGAGTGAACTGCCTGCTACATTGTTTCCTCTTCTGTAGAAAGGAATGCTGAACACGGGCATGGTGGCACATGCCTGTTATCCCAGCACTCGTGAGGCTGAGGCAGAAGGATCACTGAAAGTTCAAGGCCAGCCTAACCTACATAGCCAGATCTTGTATTAAAAAAAAAAAAAAAAGAAAAAGAAAAAGGAATGCTGATACCAATTTTAGGGCCAGTCAGAGATCCAGGATGAGGATGAGGATGAAGATGATGTCTTACATCAGCTAGCGCAGGATGTGCCAGGTCCCACTGATTGCTGAGTGTCTTGGGTGCCTAGTTCCATTCCTGCTCCTAGCGTAGTGCACTGTGGTGTCCTTGGGCTCTTGCTGCTGCAGTTTCTAGCCATAGGGCAGGCTGGCACCTGAGGGGCAGGGGAGGGTGAGGCCCTACCTCGGAACAGGTGCCTGAAGTCCTACTCAATACTGGACAATTTCTTTCCATAACACACTATCCATCCCACTGCCAAATATAGACACCTCTGGTACATGCTTCCCTCCTCCTCCAGCCTCCCTCATGCCCTTGGGAACTCCATTTCACACTGGCCGCTTCCCACTCCCTTCTGTGGCCCTAGTCTTCCTGCCTGTCACACAGGATCACAGATCTTCCTCCGAGTGGCCGACAGATGACCTTTCTGAAACAGCTGGAAAAGGTCACGTCCCAATTTAAAAATTTTGTCTTCATGATGGACTGAGTCCAAATTCTTTGGCTTTTCATCCATCTGACAAGTATTACTGTGTGCCTAAGCCATTCTTACAGGCATATAGAACAGCAGTGAAACAAATATACAAAAAGCCTAGGAGCTGACCGTCTAGGGGCGCTTCCCCAGGTGGACCCAGCCTCCCTTACCAGCCCACCTACACCGGCCACCGCGGCGGGGCTTGTCGCGCATGGTCCTCCCAGGCTCGCTCCCCTCAGACCCCTGCAGGCCCGCAGCCCCTCCCTGCCCCGGGATTGTGAGCTAAGAGCCGGCGGTGCCCCTGGCTCTGACCGAAGCCACGCGCCCTCCTCCGGGCTGGCTCCCTCCACCGCACAGGCAGCAGGGACCAGCACGGCCCGTCCCACCCGGGAATGTCTCGTCCCCAGGTGAGCGTCGCCCGGCGCTGTCCCAGCCAGGACCCGCGTGGGGCGGGGCACAGGCCAGAGTCTGCTCGGTCTCTGAGAGAGGCGGGTCTCTGAGAGAGGCGGGTCTCTGTCGCAGGGCGGGTTCTGGGCTCTAGCGGAGGGCACCCCCCGCAGTCCTCATTCAGCCCTCCCAGGCTCCCTCCCTGGCAAAGAACCCAATGCCTGCTGCTGCAGCACCTGCCAATTCCTGGTCACTAACATCCCTCCTCACTGTCAGGCTCATCGCAGGCTTTGTGTCCCCAGCCTGTCCCCCAGGCCACCCTCCTCTGCCCTCCCTAAACATCTCACCGCCTGCCTGCCTGTCACGTCTCCACTGGCAGCACCTGTGGCCTCTGCCAACTTCACTGCAGTCACCCGGTCTCCCTGGGAGCCGCCCTCCTCCCCCTGCTTTTGCCCTGCAGTTAAAATCCTGCCCCCAACCTGGTAAACGTTGGCACACCAGTGAACCCATCCTCTGTCCCTGCCCAGACTTAGTTCCCTCTTGCCTGGTGCACTCTTGGCAGGTGGGACAAATGCTTGTCCAATATAATGCCCCTGCTAAACTCCAGCCTCTTGAGAGGCCACCTGCGTCTTGTTCTCTCTGTCCCCCAAACACAAGGCCTGTCACAGAGCCTGCATCCAAAAAAAAAAAAAAAAAAAAAAAATTGCCCAGGCTGATGACAAGAACCTGTAATCCCACTGCTTGGTTGGGAAGCTGAGACGGAAGGATGGCAAATTCAAGGCCAGCCTGGCCTACATAGTGAGACCTTGCCTCAAAAGAAAAAAGAAAGGGCTGGGGATTTATCTCAGTGGTTAGAGTGCTTGCCTCACAAGCTCAAGGCCCTGAGTTTGATCCCCAGCACACACACACACACGCAAAAAAAGAAAGAAAGAAAGAAAGAAAGAAAGAAAGAAAGAAAAAGAAAAGAACAGCAGGAAAATCAGAAGAATGTGCGGGTCCATCGAAAGGGCTGAGTTGTTGAGAGTTCATCTAAGGAGCCTGCACTGAACAGAGTTAGAAACTGGATAGAAAAGATTTAGTGCAGGACTGGGGATGTAGCTCATAGATAGAGTTCTTGCCTAGTGTACTCGAGTTCAACCCCCAGTACCAAAAAGAGAAAAAAAAGTTAGAAAGAGAGAAAAAAAGGATTTAGTGCAGTGAGATCTCAGGAAGATGGGACGTGGGACTATAGCAACAAACAGTGAGCACCTTCTATTGTAGGCCTCATGCTGGGCACAGGGGACCCCGGTCTGCACTCGAGCTGCATCCCCCGTAGCAAAGGAAGAAGACAAGGTAGGCAGTGCCAGATGTCCCACGGTGATGGGGCCCACAGAGGAGGAGTGCCTCGGGCCCCAGAGGGTGCTGGGAAATGTGCCAACGCGGGGTGGGATTCCGAGAAAGGGCTGGGGATGGAGAGGGTGCTGGGGAGCGGAGGGGATCTGCTGGCCACACGCAGGAGCTGGTTCTCTCCTGAGGGCACTCGGGGAGCTGGAGTACAACTGGATTTGCTCCTGCCAGCCAGAGCAGGCAGCACCTCAGCTCCAGCCTCTGAGCTGAGACCCCCCACCCCGTCTGTGGGCACCTCTTCTGTGCTCCCTCATAGGCTCGTCATGTCTCCTGTTCTGGGCAGGGATGGATGCCCTTGCTTAACTGTTCGCCTTGAGAAAGGACGCCAGGTCTTAATCATCCTTGTGTCCCAAGCCGCAGGCACCAGATCTTACTCATGAACAGATGTTTGCTGAATGAGTGGATGGTCCTTATTTCTATGGATTTCCAGAGTCCTTGCTTTCAAGTCCACATCCTTTCACACCTGGGACCTGTGCATTATGCTTACAAACTGCATTTAATTGGGAAAGAGGAGACCCTACTGAGGTTCCAGCTCTGCTGTTTACTGGGACAAGTCACTTAACCATTCTGAAACCTCAGTTTCCCCATCTGTAAGATGAGGCGCTACCATGAATAGTCTCTAGATCTCAGTGTGCACGTGTGAGTCTCATTTCCCTGGATAGGCTGTAAGTCCCTTGAAGGAGGGGCCCAGGGCTCTCCCAGCAGCACAGTGTTCAGTCCTGCTGATTGGTGGACTGATGGCAGCACAGAGGAAAAAACCCCAAGGCAAAGCTGTCGGTCTTGTTCTGCCGCATCCCATGTGACTGTGAGCTGGGGGAGATCTTCCCTTCGGAGTTGGCTTGGCCTTATGTGAGTGTAGGATGATAGCCTTGCCTGGCAGAGCCCACAGAGCCCATGGAGAACAACGGCACTGTCTCCTGAGGTGGTCCTGGCTGGGAGTGAGAGCATGGTTAGAGGAGCCTGGTAAACCACTGAGTGCTGTGCATGTTCATTTGTACCTTTTGTGCTTCTCCTCTGTTGGAGGCGGGCCTGCTCTTGTGGTTGGCAGCTGTCCGTCAGAACCAGGGCCTTGGGTGCCTCGGTCACAGTCCTAGGCCACTGAGGGAATGATCTTGTCCCGTGGGACAAGGGGGCTTCCCCACTCCACTTTTCTCTCAAGCCAGGCCTCAGTCTGTGACAAGGTCTTATCTCAGATGGAGGCTGGGGTACACCAGGAGGGTCAGATCTGGGTTGGGGCTGTCTGTGCTATGGGGCAGGGCTGAGTCAGAGAGGGGGAACTACGGTCGGGTGTGAGCTGACCCTAACCTACTCTGCTACTGCACTTTCCCAAGACCCTCGGTCTTCGGCACATTTGTCTTCACCTCCTGCATCACCTTCATCTACATTTTGTTGTCTTTAGTCAGCCAATGAAACAATGTAGGGAAGGTGCAATTCTGGGATGAGGTCCATAGGCACAGGAGATCCCAGGCCCCTAGGAGACTCTCTGGGGGTTCCCTAACCTTAGAAACCCCTTGCCTCCCTCCCTCTCTCTCTCTCTCTCTCTCTCTCTCTCTCTCTCTCTCTCTCTCGTGCCCCAGGTCAGTGCAGCAGTGTATCCCTGAGCCATGACCAGAGCCACCTCAAGATAAATGAATTTTCCTGGAAGGATGTTGCCAATGCCTTGTCCCTGGCCAACATGGTCCTGGGGCTCTTCTCCATCTTCTGCAGTTTCAGCAGGTGGGTCTAGGGTCCAGCATGCTCTTTTAGCCAAGAGCTGGAGCCTGTGGCATGAGGGAAGGGGAGGAAAAATCTAGAGAGTTGGGCACCATGGCACAGGGGGCAGCTGGGCATAGGGGAATGTGGAGGGGCTTACAGAGATCCAGGCTTCAGCGGCTCACCAGCCTGATGCATACTGTGCCTTTCACCTTCCCCTTGACTTCTGCTAGGTCACATCCCCAGGCCTCAGTTTCTCCTTTTGTACGACAAAGTGCTTGCCTTATGATCCCTGTAGTTCCTTCAGTTATGGCAGTCTAGAATGGTTTTTCTGAGACAATCAAGAGATTATGGTTTTATTTTCTGATTCTAAATCAGAATGTATGACTTGGCAGGATATTTGAATTAGCACTGTCTTTGAAAGTCTGAGATACATATATGTGCCCCCAAAAGTTGTAAAGAATTTGTATTTCCATAATTTGAATCATAGTTCAATGCCTTTGGGAAATCAGCTTCTTTAAAGATAAATCTTTTACAATGCATACCAACCTCCTAATCCATTTGGGTCTCTATAACTATCAGCAAGTGACTTCTTTCTGAATCTGTTTCTCATCTGTATGATCAAATGACTCTACTTGTTGATGCTTGAGCTCCTTTCTAGGTTGAAATTTGTATGATTCTCTAAATGTGGATTTTTGGAATCTGAGAAAGTGGCAGGGGGCATGCCTGCAGCAGAAAATCTCTATCTTCTTAGTTCAAACAAATCATCTACGAGTATGGCTCTCATTTTCCACAGTGGAAGGATCAGTGTTTTTATGTAGCTTGGTCTCTATTGGGTACTTAGGGCTGGGTCTAGACAAGGGAAATTCTGAGGCAGTTTTGGGACAGCTGAGGTCTGTGGTCAGGCTCTCCTTGGCTTCTGCTAGGCCACCTAATCACTGCCGTCAGATGCAGGCTTGCGGATGGCCTCGGGGGCAGGTTTGCTTGGGACTGTGGTGGTTGCCTTCAGAGCATCCTAAGAGCGTGTGCTGGGCACAGCTCAGAGGCTAAGAATGTGGGGTCTCAGACAGCTTTGGAAATCAAGGAGAAGTTGATGAACCTGTCATAGAGATTTCAACGTCCTTCGATCCATAATCAACAGGTCCTGCAGGCAGAAGATCAGCAAGGACATAGTTAAACTCAAACAGCACCAACAATCATCTGTATATAATTGACATCTATAGAATACTTCATCTAACGGCAGCATAATACACTCTCTTCTCAAGCTCACTCGGAACAGTCACTAAGACAGAGCACATTCTTGGCCATAAGACACACCTTAGAATTTTTTTAAAAATGGTAATCATACAAAATACCTGATCTCAGGTCATATAGAATTAAACTAGAAGTCAATAACGGATGCCTAGAAAATCTTGTGATATTTGGAGGTTAAACAGCATTTCTAAATGATACATGGATAAAAGTCTTGAGACAAATTTTTAAATATTTTTAACTCTAAATAAATGAAGATGCAATTTACCCAAATTTGTGGGGTGCAAGGAAAGCAGCTGAGAGGGAATTAATAGTATTGAGTGTGTGTACAGACGTGAATCATCTAACAGTGAGGGTATGTTCTGAGACATGCAACGCTAGGTGATTTTGTTGTGGGAGCATCATAGAATCTACTTACACAAACTAAAAGGCTCTAACATCACTAGGTGACATAACATTATGGGACTACTGCAATCTATATCATGTGTATGGTCTGTAGGAGACCAAAATGTCATTATGCAGTGCATGACTATCTTAGAAAAGAAAGTCAGATACATGCCTGGAGTTCCGGCAACTCAAGAAGCTGGGGCCAGAGGATAGAAAGTCTGAGGCCAGCCTAGGCAAATTAGTGATACCCTGTCTCAAAATAAAATAAAATAAAGGAAAGAAAAGTGTGAGGCAGTAGCTCAGGGGTAAAGTGCTTGTGTAGCATGCATGAGGCCCTGAGTTCAATCCCCAGTGCCAGAAAGACAGAGAGAGAATAAAAATTCAGTAATCTAAATTTTCACCTTAGGAAACTAGAAAAGGAGGAGCAAATTGAATTCATAGCAGAAGAAAAGTAATAAAAGATCAACACTTGAAGAAACCCAAAACAGGAAATTAATAGAAAAAATCAATGAAATCAACAGCTAACGGTTCTTTGAAAAATTCAACAAAATTGATATAACTCTGGCCAGGCTAACCAAGAAAAAAGAGAGGAGATACAAATTACCAACATCAGAAATGAAAGCAGGGCCACTGCTACTGATCCTGTGGACATTAAAAGGATAATAAAGCAATACTATGAGTGACTTTATGCCTGCAAATTTGATAGTCGAAATGGATCAATTCCTTAAAAGACACAAGCTACCAAAACTCACCTAAGGAGAAACAGATAATCTAAATAAGTTTATATCCAGTAAAGAAACCATTTAGTATAAACTCCTCATTTTACAAACGGGGAACAGAGGCTTAGAAGTGGGTACTGATTTGTGTGAGAGAATTCACAGTGAGCTGGGGTCGAGGCTGGACTAGGATCTAGGAAGGACCCCTGTACCAGCAGATGTGCCTGGAATTTAGAGTTGGGAGGGACAGTAGTGATTACCAGGGGAATCAGGGAGCCCCTTTAGACTAGGAGGGATGTAGGCATGTGTGAGGGTGTGTGCGGGTGTGGGGGCAATATGTAGGCAGTATATATTGGAAAGAGTGTGAGTGTAGGGGCCATGCATAGCGTGCACATGTGTGAGGTGTGGGTGGACTGTCGGGAGTGGATTAGCGTGGGGGGGTGGGCTGTCCGGTGGGGACTGTGAAGAGCTGCCCTGTTGGGGCCTGTGGGTGCCTTTAGGAAATCCCACTGTGCCTCCTGGATGCTTCTGATGAGCTTCCTGCTGGACATAGTGGTGGGGGCGATGACCAGACAACTTAACATCTGCTGCAAAACAGGTGAGTCCAGGCCTCAGGCCCCATCCCCGCCCCTGGGAGCATTCAGCTCTGGTCTCCACCTATCCTCTGACACCGTGTGCCTCTGAGAATAGCAGAAGCAGCTGCAGAGCAGGAGGTGGGGAGCCCCGCAGCCTAGAGCCAGTGCCTCTGCTGGCTCACTCTGCTCAGTGCTGGCCCTGGCGCTTGGTGTCCTTGACAGCCCTGCCGCATTGTTCTGAGTTGATCCAGGTATTGGAGAGAGAGTGAGGAGATGAAAAACTACCCTAAGCAAAACAGCTGGTTATCAGTACTGTGAAATGCTTCCACTGAAGATTTCACTTGGAAATAAAAGGGGTGCCACAGCTTGTCAGGTTGCATCCTGTTGCAGTATGACCCTTGCATGTTAAGTGATGGGGAAACTAACCCCTGGAGAGGGAGAGATTTGCTGGAGGCCACGTGGGTTAGTTAGTGTCAGAGCTGGGAGGAGACACCAGACTTTGATTTGTAGACCACTTGAGGAAGCGAATGCTGTCCTTCAGGTCCTCAGGACCTCCCCACCGGAGGGAAGCTAAGGTGCAGGGCTGGGAGTGTACATTCTAACCTTGGGCCTCCTGCACAGGAACCGAGCTGAACGACTTTGCTGTCTTCACCACCTTCGGCCTGGCCTCTGCCCTGCTCCTCGGTGTGGATAGGCCCCTGAGTGGGTTTGTGGCCATTATCTATGTGTTAACCACTTCTTTCCGCCTGTGTTTTTATTCATCTGGTGAGTGGAACCCAGGTAGCCTAAGTCTGAGGGGAAGGGGCCGCAGAGCAGAAGCTGCTGTTGGAAGCCAGAAGCTTGGGGTGCAGGAATGGATTCCTTGCTGCACAGCATCTGTTTGAGAACTGAATGACCTACAGACCCTTGCTACTCCTGGGCTTGAGGCAACTAGGTGGCTGGGGAGGGGAAGACCTGAAAGGGACTGGCTTTGTTTAGATGCCTTCAGAGCAGGGGAAGCAGCTGATCCCTTGTCTTTCCCTGGCAGGAGTTCCCTTCTCATACAAGGGCCTACCCTGCCCCTACGCATCCTGTGTTTTGGCTTCCATCTCCCTTCTGACCAAAGGCAATGCGTTCATTCTTGGCTGCATGGCCTCACTCATGATTATGTTCATGATAGACCAGAGCTACTACCCATGTGATGATGTCCTGGAGTCTGAAAACTGGAAAAAAGTGGTTTATGTGGGAGGTGAGTAAAAATCCTGTGCTCAACCGTCACTAGTTGTGGGTCGATTGTTATTACCGTTCATGGCCACCTCACCCCATTCCCTGACTGCCTTATTTACCCTGCTTTTATTTTTCACCATAGAATTTATCATCCAACATAGTATATATTTACTAGGTTTTAAAGCACTGTATCTATAAATACTCTCCCTATCCTTGATAGAGGACTCTTTTATCCATGCTACAATCCCCAGGGCCTACAATTGTGCCAGTCACATAGTGGATATTCAATAAATACTGTTAATGAGTTGAATAGAAATTGAAGGAGCACCTGCCAGGTGCCCAGGTGCTGGGAAGCAAAATGGTAAACTAGACCCAGTCCCTGCCTCAGAATTTGCAGTCAGATAAGGGAGGAAGACACCAAACAAATAATGGCAGAAGAACTAGAAGCATATAGTTTTGATGTACTGTGAGTACAGGTATCAGAGAGGGTGTCAGAGAGTGACTTAATTCAGATTGGGATGACCAAAGAGAGGGAGAGGATCCTTAAGGAGGTGACATTTAAATGCAAGATGAGTGGCCAGGTGAGTAGGAGAGAGCAGTTCAGGCAAAGGAAACTGTATTTTGTGATGGCTTCGAGGCCAGAAGGTGCCATGAGTGACTGGGACTTGCCAAGAAAGTCAGTGACACAAACGGAGGTCCGCAAAGGAGGCAGATAGGACAAGAGTTAGGATTTACTCCTAAAAGCAAACGAGAGGCCTGTGATAGGGTTTAAACAGGAAGTAATATGAGCAGTAATCTCCAGCAATCACTTTGACTGCAACTTGGGGAACAGATGGTGGAGGGTTGAGGCTGAAGGAGGAAAGCCAACCTTTTGTTCAGAGAGGCGATGGCGGTGGTGATGAGACGTCACTGGACTTGGGAAGTGTTGGGAATAGAATTGCTGTGTGGAAGGTGGAGGAGTCCTGGGTGACTCCCGGGTTCCCAGGTTAAGTAACTGAGCACTGGATTCCAGGCCCTGAGATTCCTATCACACTCGGCCTCTGGTAGGTGTCTCCCTCGCATTTTCCCTGATTTAGGGTTTCCTTCAAGCAATATCAGAATTCTTTCTTTTAAAATACGCATGTGTAACAAGACACGGAAATACTAAGTTTTTTTCCATTATTCCTTTATGAGTCCACAGAAATTTGTAGGGTCCTGGCTTCCATCCTGACCTTGTTCTTAAGGTTCATATCTTTTGTAACGTTAGCACCAAAACTCTATTCAAGTTCCAGGTGCTGGATCCTCCTAGATCCTACATGGTGCATGCAGAACAGTAGTGAGGAGAACCTGGATTTGGAGCCAAAATGATCTGAGTTCAGTTCTGACTTCAGCACATAGGCGTTGTATGAATTTGAGCTAATATAATATTTCTTTATCTTAATTTTTTTCACCCGTAAAATGAAGTTAAAAAATAACCTTCCTTAGGGGCTGAGGATTTAGCTTAATGGCTAGAGTGTTTGCCTCGCAAAAAAAAATACCTTTCTTGAAGGATCTTTGGGATTAAATGAGTTAATGGATATATTCATAAATCTTTTGTCACAGACGTGTTCTGAAATGGTAATTCCTAGCCCCCATTTTCTCCTTCACATCCTCTTCTAACTCATAGCAACAGTATTTCCTCCAGTGTTCTTTGCGCCTGTAAATACTACTGATTCCCTCTTTTCAAAATAAACTGTATACCTGCTCTTAGTCTTTGCTGTATGAGTAAATGAGAAACATACCTCACAGATTTTGACACCAGTTGATACCAGAGTCCTACTGTGTAGATTTCAAAATGGCTGCTGTCGATAGTCCTCTTGCCTGGAGAGCAGCCAGCTACCTTTCCCAAAGCTCTGTACATTCGAGACGCTGACCCATGGCCAGCTTTGGAGATCCTATGTCGCATATTTTCTAGGATAACTCTGGTTTTCAATATTGTTTCTTTGCCTCAACAGATCAATGATTATTCTTGAAATGCACTATTCCAAATTCCAGCACATCCCCTTACCTGCTTTTTACCTCTAGAAGGGTCTTCTGTCAGATGTAGTGTTCTGATTTCTTATTCCCATGAAGATGCAGTTGCCTGTCATCTCGTGCATCGTTTTGAGCCCCCGCCCCCACCCCTGCTGCCAGTACTGGGGATTGAACTATATCTGCAGCCCTTGGTTTTTTTTTTTTATTTAGGGACAGAGCCTCATTAGGCTGACCAGACAGGACTCAAGCTTATGATCCTCCCGCCTCAGTCTCCCAGGTGCTGGGATTACAGGCATGTGCCCCTGAGCCAGGCTTCTTTTTGAGCTTTCTGAGGCCCTGCAGATTTCTAGTTTGTAAGAGCCTGGCAGACATGGTTTGCATCAGGACCATGTGTAAGTTACTTCCTGTTTTTTTCATCTGAAAAACACATTCAATTCTAAATTATAGGACTATTACAAAGTAGCAGAATGTGTAGTGCTGAGTAGATACACCACTAATGTGGGAGCCCTTTGTGTTTTGGTGGTGAATCTAAGATTCATATTGTGCGGGGTGTCCTCAAGACTGCCTTCAGTTTCAGTGATTGCTAGAAGATCCACAGGACTCTGCATATTGTCCCACTCATGGCTGAGATTGTATAGAGCCAAAGGATACAAAGCAAAAACAGCAAAGGGAAAAGGTTCAAGGGACGAAGCTTAGAGCAAACCAGGTGCAAGCATCCGACAGTCCTCTCCCGGTGCAGTCACGTAGTTGCATTAATTCCTCCGGCACTCAGTTGTGATAATTATGTAAAGCAGGTGTCCAGCCCTCAGCCTGTGGGCTGCATGCAGCAATGCGTCCCCCTGAGATCATAAACTTTTTAACATTATGTGATTTTTAGTAATATTTTTCAAGACTCAGTTGCATGGTACTTGAGTGGGGACTGGTAGGTGACAACGAACACTGTGTAGGGGAGGACAGTCACCTGGCTTGTTTCAGACACCATGTGCATCTGTGCAACTCGGTGAGTACAATCCGGCGATTACTGATAATAGTATTTCAACCAGCTACCCGCATGCGTGCCAACAAGACAGGTGTTTGTCAATATTAAACAGACGTGTACATTTTCTTCTCTGATTATTAAACCTGGTCCTTTTGTGTCATTTTGTAAAATAATAAGTTAATAGTTCTTTAGCAGCCGTGGTATAGGAAGCAAAAGCGTATCAGAGAGTTTTTTGCTCATGATAGTGTAATCAAAGTATAAAAAAGGGATTTTGTTACTTATATATATTAACTGTATTATATATTTTATATGTGGTCCAAGACAATTCCTTTCACTCACTGTGGGCCAGGCAAGCCACAAGGTCGCACACCCACGATACGAAGTGTTATCCTACCAGGGAAGCTCATCAGAGACACGCTGCCCCAGTCTTTTATTGGGGACCAGTCACATAGGCACCTTCTGCATAGCAGATACCAAATTCCCGGCTCCCCGAAGTAAAGCTCGGGCTCGGCATGGCCCACTGTGCTGAAACGGAGCAGGTGCAGGCACGGTGAGCGGCTCTGATGGGGGGGGCGGGGGCGTCTATACCCGAGGGGGATCTGTCAGCCGGTGGTCAGCCTGGTTCCCAGGGACAGCAGCCTCCAGCCCGCTGTGTGAACTCTTTTCTACATGCGCATAATGTCCTGTTGGCCATTATCCCACTTTAAATTTGAAATAATTTGGAGGATTTAAACATTTTTAGTACTCTTTTTATTAGGGCATGTTTGCAGTACATACAGTTCAGTCATTTTGGGGAGTAATTACATGCACATAATACAATTTGAGTTTTTTGAGTGCTGGGGATTGAACTCAGGGCCTCGCACTTATTAGGGAAGTGCTCTACCACTTGAGCTAAATCTCCAACCAACTTGTTTCTTTTTTAAATTCCCTTCTCTCTCCTCTCCTCTAATTCCCCTTTCCCCATTTTCATTCTTGTTGATATTATTAATCTGAGCTCGTGTTTATGACATAAAATGTTTATGTTCATTGAGGTTATTGGGTTCCTGTACTTGGCATATCCTTGTTCTGCTTAATTTCCCTTTTTCTCCCCCCTGGTCCTTAGTGTCTTGGACCCCTTCCCGTTTGCAAGAGATCAATGCTGTGTCTCCTTCTATCCAGACTTTATTAACTGGGGGATTCTTTTCCCTAATAAAGATTGGGCCCACTCAAATGTATTCTTGGATAGGACTGGTTTCTGATATGACACTGACAAAATGGAACCTGAGATCACTCTAGGTTACAAGTGGTTACTTACATATATATAAATATATTAAACTGAAGTTAAAGACAGGGCTCCTGTCTCTTTCTTGCTGCAGTTTCTTGAATACAGCTTCATAAAAAATGAGTGCTTGTATTTTTGTTTCTTCCAGGTGTCATCATGCTGTTTTTCTCCCCATTTTCCGTCACCGCGTTTTACTGTCTGATGTGGTCGCTCTCCTACATCTTCTTTCCGGATGCGCTGTGGGGCAGGGCAGCCTGCCTTAGGCTTTAGCATGGAGGACACCACAGCTCTACCAACTCCCGCTGGCCTCTGCAGGCACCACGCCAGCGTGTGGGGCTGAGCCTTGCCTCACGTCACTAAAGCTTTCCTTGTGCCTGAGTTGCCATGCGCTGGATATGCGTGATCTCTATTGTCTTGAGCCACAGCAAGCCAGTCGGGCCAGCGGCCTTCGCTTCTCTCCCTTTATTCAGGGTTCTGACTCCTCGAGGCAGTGCTTGTATATGTCATGCAGAATAGGTTATTTTCCAAGCTAAGTTTCAGCCGTGTCCGGTTCTAGCTGTATCCCTGTGCGGTGGGGTTGTCCCTTGGAGAGGAGAGATGTTCTCCGGAGTTGGTGCAGTCGCTACCTCGGCCCGGCTGGCAGGATGGCCATTGTCACAGTGGCAGGGTGGGCTTGTCTGGCACAGAGAGCAGAGCTCAACGAAGGCTTTGCAACTGAAAACGTCCGCTTTTAACAGCTCAAAGCTTCTCCCTTTTGCTTCATTTAGGGATTAGATTGGTAGCACAAGGGCATTGTCTGGTTTAAGGTCTCAAATACTAAACTCTAGTCAAATGCCATTTCATCTCCTAAAATCCAGATCAACTAGAAATGAACAGTACTGTATGGCAAAGCTGTACCTCCCAGAGAATCTGGGTCCGTTGAAAACAACGAGTCCCCAGCGTCACCAGTGGACCTCGCCTCCAGTGGGGTGGAGAGTGTGCTAACCTGCTCCTGCCCAAAGGTGGCGCCAGAGCACTTTTAACCATACCTCCATCTGTGCCCTTCTGACTCAAGTTTTTACAACTATGTATGTGGTAAAACATGCATCAGATCTACAACATGATTTATAAAAAATACCAACCCCAAGAGGCCCACATCACTGTGATTTGGCTCTAAAGCAGTAGACAATGTCCTCTTCCCCACTTCTCTCTGTCTCTGTTCCGTCATTTCTGTTATGGTTAGAGCGACCATCCCTGTGTCCCATTAGATTTGGTCTCCTTCAGTTTATGTGTCTGTATTTCTGCTCCCTGGCACTGCCTAGCACTCAGAAATGTTTACTTTGTAGATTGATTTAGTTAGGGATTCTGGTAAATTATATGTAAGGTAACTATCTACAGTAGGAATGATACAAATATACCTAGGTGTGGACGTGTCCATGTGATGCTCCTTGAAGCACTGTGTCTGTGTAATGGTTAGTAGTGTCAGTTCGATTGTTTTGAGAGACGCCTGGGAGATTAGTAAAGCACGTTTCTGGGTGTGTCGGGGGGGCGCAACCCCGGGGCTGTGTCTGGTTCCTGACCCCTTCCTTCCTCACTCTCTGATCTTCACCTGCTCTCTCCTTCCTGGCTGCTGTGGAAAGTAGAGTAGCTTTCCTCCACTACACCCTTTTGCCATGACATTTCTGCCTTGGAGTCAGCTGACTGTGGACTGAAACATCAGAAACTGTGAGCCAAAACAAACATTTCTTCCATTAAGTTGCACATATCAGAATTTGGTTCCAGCAATGGAAAGCTGGTTAATACCTACACTTAGTCAATGTATTTTAGCTACTCCAGTTTGAGAACTGTCTTCCCCAAAACTCTAGAGGTCAGTAGCTACCACAATGCTCAGATAGTATAGGTGCTAAAAAACCAAAACCAAAACCAACTTGTGTTTCCCTCAACCAACCAAATTTAGGACACTTAGTTCAAATGTCCTAATTTTGAACATATAATTGAAAAAGCTAATATTTGGGATTAACCAAGGATATCCTATTCTTGAATCATAGTATTTATCAGGTTTTGCTCCAAATAACTTCTGGCTGTTTCTTTGTTCAAAAGAAAAAGATGCAATTTTGAAGGAGAAATTCCAGGTCCATCTTAAGAGATGGAAGCAGAGATAAAGTAAATATATAAGCCCCCAAGACGTCTTTGAAAAGTAAAATACTCATTTGGATCTGTACATTGTGGTTTGTTTGGAACGGCTGCTACTTTTATACTTGATTACTTTGATTTCTTTGCAGGTTAGTGACCCGAGCCGTCTCCATGCTAACCCAGTGCCTCAGAGCCTCCGTTTCCTGGACAGCGATTTTTAAATACAGAATGGTTCTTCTTGGGCTTCCTCTTAGGAACCAGTGAGAAGGCCAAGACTAACATTGCACTTCTCAGTTGAATAAGTGAAGCCAGAGGGGTCCAGGCAGTTCTGCTAGTCTTAAACCCAGGATATAGTGTAGACTTCCCTCGGGGTGGACTCCTCCCAGCCTGAAGCACAGTGCCTTGTGTCTAGTGAGCCAACTCAAGTGACTGAGAACTCTGCTACTTTTGTAGCTCTGTGACCTTGATAGAAATGTTTCTCTCTAAGCCCGTTTCCTTATCTGTAAAATTGAAGTTTTACTTCCACCCAGGGTAGTTTTCCAAGCCAAACACAATGACACCTGAAAGATGCCACGGAAAGGTGTTAAATAAATCCCCCTTGTCCTTTTTCTACCCCTCCGCCTTCCCTTTTCCATATATATATATTTTGATTTAAAATAATGATAATAATAGTTAATCCTGTGTACAATAAATGTATAAACATTTACTATATTATACTATGTGGCTTGCTACATGCCAGGAACCTTGCATTTTACTACTTCACTTAATCCATGGTTAAGTGACCACAGGCTTAAGGTCAGCAATTATCAAAGTATGGTTTGCAGACCCCTGTGATTCTTGAGACACTTTTGGGATCAAAAACATTTTCTCAATAATCCTAAAACAGGGACTATAATATCACTCGTTGACATTTTGCGAATGGAACGAAGCATCGGTGGGGAAAGCTGTTGACTCCTTGGTGTGCCTCTAGATGGCAGCCGGGGGCCTTTTCACAGACACATGCCCCCAGCAAACAAAACAGCAGCGTAAGCCCATCTAATTGGGAGGCTGGGAGGCTCGAACAAGAGGATGGGAAGTCCCAGGCCAGCCTGGGCAACATAGTGAGACCCTGTCCAAAGAAAAAAATGGGTGGTGATGTGGAACATTTGCCTAGTAGATGTAAGGTTGTGCGTGCAATCACCAGCACTGCAGGAAACATACAAACAAAAAGCAGTTTCCCTCAAGAATCTCCTTGGAGGAGTGGGAAAAAATCACTGATGTTATTAAATCTTGACCCTTGAGTGCATGTCTTTTTAGTATTTTCTGTGGATGAAATGGAGTATGCTTGAGTACTTCTGCATACTGGAGTTATACTGTCATTTCTAGGAAAAAGCCCTGGTTTGAGTTTGAACTGAAATAGATCTTTTTTAATGAAATGCTACAGGACAAATGACAAATGAGGATGGTTCAGACTAGGCTTGCTTGACATAATGGAGAGTGAGACTGTCACTTCAAGAAAAAGTATTTGTTGCCGAGGACAAACTTGAGCTTGAGCTTCCGTGTGAAAATTGGAGGTTTGGAAAGCTTGTATCTACCACTGTGAGCTTACTCCTTTCCAAAGACTTTTCTGAGATCAGTGGGCTATTAGGGAATATGTATTTTTGATGTGTCATGCAACGTGTCAACATTTGGAAGATCTGCATAACTCAGCGAACCTGTGTTTTCTAAAGGACCAATGCTTGATGTTACAAAATCATGCATGCATGAAAGATCCATTTGGAGGGTAAGATTCAAAGACCAAAGGATTTTAATGTATTGGGGTATAAAAATTTCATTGATACAGTATCAGAGTTCATGTTGCAACTAATCTTTAAGAAACTACCACTTGCTGAGTTTGGTTGTAGTATGAAAGAAAATCTACAATGACCTCCAAAGGCTACTAAAATACCCCTGTCTTTTCTAACTACCTATCAACATGAAGCTTGATTTTCTTCACACAGTTCATTCAAAATATAAAAATTCAGAATATAGTAGCAGATGTGAGAATCTAGTTGTTTCAATCACCAGAATTAAGCAGGATATTAAAGAGATTTGCAAAAGTATAAAACAATGCCACTCTTCTCCCTTTAGGATTATTCTAGAAATTCTTTTCCACAAAAATATTGTTAACCCATATTAGATTTGTATCAAGTGAATTAATAAATATTTTTAAACTTTTGTTTTAATTTCTTCAATGGCAAATATGATACAACCTGCATAAAAGCTCTTTGGAATCCTCAATTTTTGAAGCGTAAAAAGTTCTGAAACCAAAAAATAGAATTACTTAGGGAGATTACAACTTGCCCACACAATTAGTAAGTGGTAAACCAAAGAGTCAAACCCAGGCAGCCCGACTTTCAGAGTCAGTATTCTAAATCTTTTTTGGTGTGTGGCTTTAAAGGTATCTTCTCTTACCTTGGAGAAACGGGCTAGGTAGGCCACAGGAGCAGCAGGAAATACCAGATAGGTAGGTGAATGTTCCTGGTTTTCACTGACTATACCTGTGAGTCTTGGCATACAGTGCTGTTCCAATTACCGACGCAAAGACTCCTCAAGCCCTTAGAGACAAATGAATCTTCTTTTCTTTTAAACGTGAATACCGATGTCTCATTTCTGTCTTGGTTCAGGAATTTAATATTTCAAATTTTTATTTTTTACCTGCAGTACTGAGGATTGTACCCAGGGCTGTCATACTGACCCACATCCCCAGTCTGCCCCGTTCCTTTTTTTTTTTTTTTTTAAATTCTGAGATGGGTTGGACAAATCACTAAGTTGACCAGCTGGGGTTGAACTCGAGATCCTCATGCCTCAGCCTCCCAGAACACTAACATTATAGGCTTGTGCCACTGCACCCAGCTTCAAACTTGTTTTTTTAAAAACATATCTTAATGGGGTTGGGTTGGGGATTTAGCTCAGTGGTAGAGCGCTTGCCTACCAAGTGCAGGGCCCTGAATTTGATACCAGCACCCCCCCAAAAATACTATAAGAAATCATGTTTATATCCAATGTAGTACATACATTTATGTGTATATAAACCTGGAACAAAAATTTCACGAAACATATCCTTACCATATGTGACTTTTTTCTTTTTCGGTGCTAGGTGGTAAGTACATACTCTACCACTGAGCTACATTCCCAACCTCCACATGTGATATTTCCTAGTCTATTATTTCATTAGAAAGAAAAGTTAACATTTATTAAGCTGATTTTTCAACCACCTAGAGTTTGAAAAACTGCCCTGCTGCCCTTCTCCAGGCCGACAATATACCTGAGTCTGAGACATGTTAATACAAGCGGTTCCCTGCAGAGGGTCAGAATCTTTCTGAACAACGCTCATGTACTACTCGGTTATTTAAAACTTGAAGCATTTCCCACGAAGTGACCTGAAAACTTGTTGGGATGGAAAACAGCCCTATTACATACTGTATATTATTTTATTTATGTCTCAAGAGTGATCCTGAGAGGAAGGAAACAATAGTCCATCCCATAGATGGAAAAAGTGCAACTTGGAGAGGTTAACAGGTGCTTAGCTCTACAGCTGTGCTTTCTAGTACGGTAACGATATTTCCTTATGTTGGCAGAGATAGCTCCTTCAAATTCCCTACTCCTCCAACGAAACAAACAAAAAAGAAAACTCAACCCAAATTTAGCAGGACACTAGAGAACCTAATTACCATTTGTGGGGATAGTCTATGTAGAGATTATCCTTAATCATAACTTGGGCTCTCAAAAGCACCTCTCCGCAGGTAGCAAGTTACTAATAATACCCCATTAGCTCTCCAGTTCAGTCCAAAAATAAGCCACAGCAGTGGGGACAGCATCCTCGGAGACTGGAGAGGCAGAAGGGAACGTCTTGAGCTGTTCCCAGCACACAGTAGGAGATACACAGGCATTCCCAACATGGAGTTAGAGAGTGGCAATATTTGGCTTTTTGGTTTTTTTCTGAGTGATCTGCCTCACTTCCATCTTTACTCAGCTTTTCTGAAATCCATTTTCCTCATTCCCAGATGAGATGTCCTGAAAGAACAATCTTTCCTTTTGCTCAGCATTACAGTAATCCTGCTGCTAACATGCTGGTATAAACTGCTGGCGCTGACCCAAATGTCCGGGGCAGAAACAACCTTCCATCTCTAACCCTGCACACAGCAGTTGGACAAGGGGCTGCTTGGTGTCTGAGGGACCAGTCCGAACGTTCCCATCACACGCCCGCGTCTGGGTCTGACAGAGCAGCCGAAGGAAAACCCGAAAGCACTTGCACTTGGTACAGGCCTGCAGCCAGCACTCCTTGATGGCAGGTGAGGAGAATCCTTCTCTGCTCTAGCTAGTGCCTCAAATGCCAGAAAGGGCCACATACAATAGCCCTCTGTGTGATGAACAGCTTCTAATCAGAACACTAGAAACAGTCACGTAGCAGTCACGATCCTTTCTCTACCTCGCTCCTGGAGGGAGGATGCCTTCTGCTCAGTGTTTCTAGCAAGTATTTAAT